>PITA01014072.1:0-54916 GCA_004023965.1 Spilogale gracilis | reverse complement strand
AAATAAATAAATAAATAAATAAATAAATAAATAAATAAATAAATAAATAAATAAATGGCAGTCCATGGCACCTGGGTGGCTCAGTTGGTTAAGCGACTGCCTTCAGCTCAGGTCATAATCCCAGAGACCCGAGATCGAGCCCCACATTGGGCTCCCTGCTCGGCAGGAAGCCTGCTTCTCCCTCTCTCACTCCCCTTGCTTGTGTTCCCTCTCTGGCTGTATTTCTCTCTGTCAAATAAATAAAATCTTAAATAAATAAATAAATAAATAAAATAAAATAAAAGGCAGTCCATGAGTGTGCCTGGCTGGCTCAGTAAGGACAGAATGCTATTCTTGATCTTGGGGCTCTGAGTTCAAGCCCCACGATGGCCACAGAGCTTACTTGAAAAAAAAAGGACAATCCAAAAATGTTTTTAAGTTCATTAATAGTTAAATTTGAATTTTTATATAATTCAGTTTTATAAAAGTTTTCCAAAAAGTCTGGGTATCATTTCTCTTTTTTAGGACTTTAAAAATTAATCTCAATACCCAACATGGGGCTCAAACTCACAACCCTGACTGAGATCAAGAGTCACACACTCCACCGACTGAGCCAGTCGGGTGCCCCTGGATATCATCACTTAATATAAGAGAGTTGTGGGCAAATAAATTACCAACACTTTAAAAACAAACAAGCATTAATCCACTGATAGCTACCAAGTTCTCTTATTAAAACTTAACTTTAATCCTTCATTTTCAACGATGCAGGTCAGAGTGAAGCCTACTCAAACTTGTCCTTTAAAGGCAGAACAATTAAAATGGACTTGACCCACAGTGATTATAGCTCTTTATTGTCGGAAGCTACTGAACCAGCTCAGATACTAATCTCGGACCTGCTATAAAGACCCCCAGGATGTGTTCAAAGATAAAACCACCTCCTGCCTGTTCCAAATTACCGGAAAGGCAGGGGAGAGACGGCACAATCACCTGACTTTTCCCAAACTACATGCCCCTCCCTCCAGTTCCCTATTCTGATCCAACCCTTAGAGGACATGGCCGTCTGGTAAAAAAACAAAAAACAAAAAACAGCACCAAAGCCAGCACTGCTGGGAGAGCTGCCTGCGCGCAAGGGCAGCACATCACGTCACTCAGGAACGCCCGGTCCCTGCTGCAGGACGTGCCACCGAGCGGTTCTACCCACGGCACTGAACATCACAGGCTGGGTCGGCAGGACGAAGGTGCACATCACAGGCCTCCTTCCTGTTTAGAAGCTCCAAAACGATTTCTAATACTTTATGACAGCGCAAGATAAAACAGCTATGTTCCTACAGCAAATCAAAGCTCCAGCCATAAATTTCTATAGTACTTACTTTTCTTTCTGAAGGAGGAATTCTGATTGATCTGCCCGTCTGGTTAGCTATGTCTAAGTATGGTGTGGTCTCTGGATCTACGACCATCTCAGCTGCAAGAGAACCACAAGGAGGCCCATTACCTCAACACTAGAAAGCAGTGAGGGGCCATTACGAGTATGAGAGTGGGGAAGAAAAGTCCATGAGAACTGTGACCACGGCACCCCTCCACCTCCACCCACACCGGCGTCCCTTTCCAGCCTAGAGGGAAAGGGAAAGCCCAGAGCTCTGTGCACCTCTCTCTGCCAGTATCTCCAGGCCTCTCTTGGTCCTCTGAATTCTTTTTTCTTTTAGTTCAGCTTCATTTTGCTCTTCCTCTTCAACCTGGAAGTGTTTCCTCACATCCTCTTCAGACTGTTTCAGTTCAAGCACCATAGCTTTCACATTGTGTGTCACTCCTTGTTCCTCAAGGGTTTTCCCTGTAAAAGTCAGAAATGCTCATCACGAGAGCCAAAAATATACTGGTGACAGTCCATTCTGTTAAATGGAACTCTCACATCGCGCTGGGAGTCGCGAGCCACCACGCCACATGCTCGCTGAGAACACACTCGTGTCTGGCTGTGCAATTCTGCTCTGTTAAGCAGAGGGTAAAATCGGCCGGGGAATATTCATACCCTCTAACTGGAGAAATCATAAACCCAGTTCGCAGCAGCAGACGAGAAACCACAGTGCAGTGGGGCACTGCAAGAGCTAATTCACTGTGGCCGTTAAAAGCAAACCTCTCGGGTTCTTTTTAACTTAGTGGTTCTGGGGCAAGCACTTACACCTGAGACCTTATACATAAAATGTTAAGGTTGTGTCAGCCATCCATGAGACAGAATGAAAATATATTCACCAAATCAAAAGCTGGTTCTACGAAAAATTCATCAAATACACAAACCTAACAAAAATTAAGTCAAAGATGCAAATAAACCAACACTAAAATGACGAAAAAACACAGATGCATACAGATTTTTAAATGATGAAATATTATGAACTATATACACATAAATTTGAATATTTTTCTGGAAAATCCCATTAGATTTTTTTTTCCTTGAGAAACTTGACACTCTAACATTTATAGAAAAATAAAGATGCACCAACGGCCAAGTCACCCTGATAAAGAGCCAGGAACAGAACTCGTCTTCCTAGATTTTAAAACTACAACAGAACCACAGTCATAAGAACTCTACAGATGAAGGTGGTCAAAAGGTAGAAACTGGGGCGCCTGGGTGGCTCAGTTGGTTGGGCGACTGCCTTCGGCTCAGGTCATGATTCCAGAGACCGGGGATCAAGTCCCACATCGGGCTCCCTGCTCGGCGGGAAGCCTGCTTCTCCCTCTCTCACTCCCCCTGCTTGTGTTCCCTGTCAAATAAATAAAATCTTTAAAAAAAAAAAAAAAAAAGGTAGAAACTGGGGGCACCTGGGGGGCTCAGTCGTTAAGCGTCAGCCTTTGGCTAAGGTTACGATCCTGGGGTCCCGGGATCGAACCCCGCATCGGGCTTTCTGCTCCATGGGAGGTGTGTTTCTCCCTCTCTCTCTCTCTCCCCTTGCTCATGTCCCTCTCTAGCTGTGTTTCTCTGTCAAATAAATAAATAAATCTTAAAAAAAAAAAAAGGGTAGAAACTTCCAGTTACGAAGTCAGTCCATCCTGGAAGGTAACATCCAACTTGTGACTGGAGTTAATAATGCTCTATTGTATATTTCCACATTGCTAAGAAGGCAGATCTTGAAAGTTCTCATCACAAGAAAAATCCTTAACTACCTGGGTTGACATAACTGTACTCACTCCACAATACATACAAATACTGAATCATTATGTTATACACCTGAAAAAAATATAATGTTCTCTATTATAGCCCAAAAAAAACACCTCTAGGGTTCTGGCCCAGGAATAAACCTACAGGTAGATGGAACGAATGGAAAGGCAGAAACAGACTTCTAAAAAAGAGGGGACCAAGTATCAATGTGGCAAGGGCACAGTAAGGGATATTAGAAGAATAAGGCTAGATCCTTAGCCTTTATATGTATATATAAGATATATACATAAACATGTAAAGGGAGCGGTGCACCTGGGTGGCTCAGTTGGTTGGGCGACTGCCTTTGGCTCGGGTCATGATCCCGGACACCTGGGATCAAGCCCCACATCCGGCTCTTTGCTCGGTGGGAAGCCTGCTTCTCCCTCTCTCACTCCCCCTGCTTGTGTTCCCTCTCTCGCTGTGTTTCTGTCAAATAAATAAATAAAATCTTTAAAAGAAAAAAAAACATATAAAGGGAGCTTCTGGCCAGACTGCAGACCTCAAGCAGATGAGGCTAATACAAGAGAATGTAAACTGTGTGGCCCTGGGCTGAGGGAAAGAACTTATATAACACAAATGATGTAAGGTGGAAATTGATGGATCTGGTAACAACAAAATCAAGGATTTCTGCCCAGTGAAGAATACCAGAAACAAATGTCACAGAGGGGCGCCTCGGTAGTTCAGTCCTTAGGCGTCTGCCTTCGGCTCAAGTCGTGATCCCGGAGTCCCGGGATCGAGCCCCGCATTGGGCTCCCTGCTCAGTAGGAAGCTTGCTTCTCCCTCTCCCACTCCCCCTGCTTGTGTTCCCTCTCTAGCTGTTTCTCTGTCAAATAAAAAAAAAACTTAAAAAAACAAAAAACAAAAAACAAAGTGTCACAGAGATGAGAGGATAGGGAAAAGCTATCTTTGACATCTGAAACACACAATGGGGAAAGGGTCGCAGAGAAGGCAGGCTAGGGCCGTGTGCAGGCTGCATTCCACCAAGACAGGATGTGAACCTGGCCCTCTAAGCCCTAAGAACCTCCTGGAAACCGACTGCAGTGCTTACCTGGGCAGCTGCAACAGCCAACTGGTCTCCCACGTCCCCTCGTGCCTCCTTCAAGTCCACTCCCCTACTGCTCCCAAAGGGATGTTTAAAACCTAAATGTATCGTGTCACACCCCCCCCCACCCCAACCCCACCCCCCGCCAGCATCGGCGGCTTCCAGCCTCTCTTAGGAGAAACATTCTAATGCTGCACGAGTTCACAGAGCCCAGGTTTTCCACAAAACGCACTAGGGACATCGCGGGCCAAGCGAGTCTTGTCGTGGGAGCTGGTCTGCGCCCTGTGGATGGTTCAGCAGCATCCCTGGTCTTGCCCCCCCGAGTGACAGGAGCATAAGCCCCCAGCCCCACCCCACAACCAAGTCATGATAACCAGAAATGTCTCCACACATAGCCAAATGTCCCCTGGGTGGCAACATTGCCCCTGGTCGACAACCACTGCCATGACCTTTTCACTGTGGCCTCTGTCTGGCCCTCCGTCCTAAAAAAGCACTACCCTCCCCTCAACTTCCTACACTCAGCGGTACTGGACCTTTTTCAGTTGCTCAAATTCACATGAGGGGGCTCTGATCTGAGGTTCTCTCACTTGGACCACGCCCCACTACCCTCATTCAGCTGCAGTGCTTCTGCCTTGGGGAGAACTTACTGGAACTCTCATTTTAGTCTGAGCACACCTACACTCCTGTCTGTAACACTTCTGCAGACCTGTAACGAATGTCCTTTCTTCCCACTAGCACAAAACGCACAGGAAATACTGATTAGAAGGGCTGTTCTCTGCTTTATGTTTTTATATGCATAAGCTCTACAGTAATGTTTTAGAGTATACATGCAGTAAAGCCACTAGAAATTTGTCAACAGAAAAAAGATGGACTCATTACATTAACTCGAGAGAAAAGCTGTGCTTTGCCATGACATACCTAGTTGAAGCAGTTTCTTGTTTATGACAATTTTGATGTAATTTTCTTGAAATCCAAAGGTTTCGGAAATTCTGTAGAATAAATCAGTACAGGCTGCAGGTAATCAGTGTATTATTATCCATTAAACAGAGTTTAATCCTGTCTCACTCAGAAATGCCCAGTTCAATTTACTGTCTCCCAAACATCAGATAACGCCAGCTGACTAGACGGTTATTTGAAATGATGTAAGAGACAGTGTTCTTTTTTAAACTATCTGCTTTACTATTTATTTCCTCATGAAGTGGAGACCACTAGTATGGAATATCCATCTAAAGAGGAGGGCCCTGGCTGCGTGTCAGGAGAATATCCATTCTCTATACCTTCTGCAGTCTCCTTGGAGGAGCCCATAATAGAGGGCTGTTCCAACCTTCTGCTCATGTGTGTTCAATGAATGATGCTTCCTGAATCCATCCCTAACAGCCCTGATGTAGACCAAAGAAAATGAGAAAAATGAGCTTCCAAAAAAGGGCTACCTAGCCGTGGAGCTATTCAAAACACTTACCACTTAAAAATATAGAAGTGGATGATGTAACCAAACAGGTCTCAAAAGTGAGACGGTCACCAGTAAGTGACAGGTGTTTTTTTCTTTTTTATAGACGGGCCAACAGCCTGAACTTGGCTATAACATTTTGCTGAATGTCAAGGCGAGTTATGAATGCACTAAGAAATAAAATTCAAAACTAATGACCTGATGAATAACAGGCTATGTATATCATTCATTCGTTGATCCAAGCACATTATCAGTGCCCCTTAGGCGGCAGGCACAGAGCTCCTGCCGGTCTCAAGTTGTACCAGGAAATGACGGCAAAGGGGGCCAGTCCTGAGTTCTCGCTCTGCCCTTAACTGCGAGCGTGAGCCCGATCACGTTCTGCAGCAGCAAAGCCTCAATTTTCCTTTCCGCTAAGTGAGAAGAGTACCTGCCCTATCTCCCTAACAGGACTGTCACAGAGGGTCCCGCGGGCCGCTGCAGGACAACCGAGAGCGGCTGGGGCACTGGGCAAACAGAGACTTACTTCGACCTCAGTTCTCTGCCAGTGATGTGCAGGCGGGTCTCCAACAGGGTTTTCCTGTCCTATTAAAAAAAAAAGATAATGAAAAAAACTGTACAGAAGGAGCTATATGGAAGAAACTATATGCTATGCCAAATAAGTTAGTCAGAGAGCAACAAATACCATATGATTTCGCTCATATGTCGAATTTAAGAAATAAAACAGAAGATCACGAGGGAAGAGAAGGAAAAATACAACACGATAAAAATAGAGAGGGGGCCAAACCCTAAGAGACTCTCGACTCTAGGGAACAAACTGAGGATTGCTGGGGGGAGGCGGGTGGGGGGCGCTAAGGAGGCATGTCACAGAATGAGCACAGGGTGTTATATACAACTCACGAATCACTAAATTCTACTCCTGAAACTAACAATACACTATATGCTAACTAAACTGAACTTAAACCGAAAATTTTTTTAAAAGAAAGAAAAGGTACTTCAGCGTGACACTTTGTGGTGCTGTTACTCCACCTATAAAATCAGGAAGGCTGGTATCGAGGTTAAGGACAGAGATGATGCGCGCCCGGCAGAGAAGCTACTGCACATGACCCAGCACATGCTGACCCCGGGACCTAGCAATCCTCCAGCGGGGAGAAGTGTGCAACCCAGGCAGGGCTTCAGCCTCTGGGGGAAAGCAAGATGTTCGGAGGGGGTTTGTGATGTGTCTTCCTTCGAGGGAGCTGGCCCACACGGCACGAGGAGTCGGTCCACCACCTCGGCCCCACAGCCACCCTCACCGAACGAGACACGTCCCCTATCTCGGTGCCCACTGAGCAGGGAGTGGGAAGAGACACCATCTTGGAACCCCTTCACTCCCCACTGGCTGGGCTTCGGAGGAAAACCCGGAATCACTAGGAAAGCCTGGAGACTACGCAAACCTGCTCAGATTCCACACTGGCCATGCAGCTTTCTGCCTGGTGCCTGGTTTCCCAGGGCTGGATACTAGCAAACAGGAGGCCTATATACACACATGACCCTCTGAATTCATGAACAGGGGATCCTGAGGTAGATACATATATAATTTTCTTTTTCTCATACAAATCTTTATTTTTCCTAGAAATTTTTTAAAGTTTTAATGAGATATAATTTACATTTCATAAAGCCCACCTGTTTAAAATTATGTGTCGGTGGTTTCTGTTACATTTATAAAGTTATACAACCACGGTCAAATTTCAGAACATCTGCATCATCCTCTCCAGGATTTTGCGCCCCCTATTCTCTCCCTTTATCCCCCCAAGCCCCAGGCAACCACTAACCTCGTCTCAGTCTCTATGCATTTACTCATTCTAGATAGTTCATATAACTGCAACTCCACAACACGTGGCCCTTGTGTCTGGCTTCTTCCCTAACGTTTCTGCGGCTCCGCCACGTCGACCATGTGTCAGCACTCCATTCCTCCTCATGGCAGAATGATATTCCACCGTGTGGCTACAGTGCATTTGTTTGTTCGCCCCCTGATGGACATTTGGGGTACTTCCACCTTTTGGCTACACAGAGCTGGACAGCTCTTCTGCGAACAGAGCTGCTATAAAAATTCATGACCAAGTTTTTGCACAGACACAGCTTTCATTTCTCTGAGAGCAAGACTGCTGGGTCCTATGGTAGTTCTGATTCATATATACGTTCACGTCGTCTTCTGAAAATGATTAACACCGATCAGGCGTCAGAGGCCGACGACCTTCGGACACTCTACCCCAATACCATTTCCAGGCTTGAACTACTGAGGACGCGGCCCTGACAGGTGGTGGCCCCGCTTGAGCACTCAGCAGCTCACCCTCCAGCCTCCACCAGCACAGAGAAAAGGGAGACGTCTTTCCTGTGGTGTCCTACTGTGCACGGTCTGGGAAAACCGGAAGTACTCTTTCAATTCCCCATTATTTCTAAATGTTCACTCAAACTCTAGGAAAGGTAGGCAGGTGATGCATGGCTCTGTGAAGTTTAGGAGGCCTAAGAAGGACAACCTACCTTATAAATGTTCCAGCTTAAAAATCCATAAAATTAACCTTGAAGTTGATAAACATTCAGCATGTGAAGTAACTTAAAAGAACTTTTAACTTTGGATTGTGGCTTTAAAAAAAAAAAAAAAATCCTAATTTATCCCTAAGTCAACAAAGCATTGCTACATGTACTCATTTGGGAAAATTACTCACTTTTCTTAACCGTGGAGGTAAGAAGACCTCAATGGTAGCAATTCCCGTTGTTTTATAATTTTCATTTCCTGTGCCGCGCTCAATTGCTTTGCAACGTATTTCTTCTATTATCTTTTCTACTTCATTTTCACAACACTCTAGCCTGTCAGAGTACTTCTTAGCAAGGTCCTGTGAAGCAAAATTAGAAAAGAGATCAACACAGTGCCAATTAAAAAAGGGGCACAGTGCAGAAGAGCACATGAAGGACTCTAAGGCAAGAAACTGCTGACTGGTGGTCAGCCCATCAGAGGGAAATCCAGATGGGCTTGGCATGTAGAGAGGTGCAGAGGCTAGAAAGGATCCAGGGGGAAAAAAAAAAAACAAATAAAGAACAGGAAACAGACCCAAAAGAAGATGTGAAAATAACTGGCATTGTCCTAGGGATAAAGGAAAGTGGGCCATGACTTCCAGCACTGTAATACATTACAGATTACTTTAAGGAACATCGGAGTTATCAACTGGACGAGACAAAAGAAAAAAAACAAAGAAAACATTCTCATTTTTCTAACTTGTGAGAACAATTCAAGTAAGACTTAAATAACTTCCTTAAGAGAAAATTCTGAATCACTGGTAGTGGTTGTAAAATCATTTGCTGGAAAGACTCTCAACAGAACTCAGAAGAATGCTTTTCTCATCATCATAGCTTGTGATGAAGGACACAGAGGAAAATCTGGGTGAGGTAAACAGGTGGGGTCTGGGAAGGTCCTGAGAGCAGGAGTTCCATCCCTGAGGGGTAAGGGTATGCCGCCGCCCAGCACGCGGTAGGGCTACCAAGCTGAGAGCTCCTGAAGCCCATCATGTAAGGGCTTTTACGGGAGTGCCATTCCGTAGACATGATTGAATACATCATCAGTCTCTGGTGATTAACTCAATCTCCAGCCCTCTCCTCTCCCCAGGGTTGGAAAGTAGGCAGAGAATCTAATCTTTTTTTCTCCCTGTAAAGATTCTATTCACTTATTTGAGAGTGAGGGAACAGGTGTGAATGGGGGGAATAGCAGAAGGAGAGGGACAGGCAGACTCTCCACTGGGCAGGGAGCTCAAGGAGGGCTCCATCCCAGGACCCTAAGGTCATGACCTGAGCTGAAGGCAGACACTTAACTGTCGGAGCCACCCAGGCGCCCTGGAAGGCTCATCTTCTAACCGAAGTTTGGTCTTTTTGGCCACCAGCCCCATCCTGGAGGTACAACCGAGTTGCCTCACTGGAACAAAAGATGCTCTTATCACCCTTACCACGGGGGATACTGCAAGGATCTGGGGAGCTCCGTGACAGGTACTGCGGACAGAGACCAAATAGCTTTCTTATTATGCCATACCTAGCTTCGGAGCCAAGGGATTATAACAAGCAAATTTAGAAAAAAGGTCACAAGATGGGTTGCAAAAAATAAAAAGTGAGGCCTGTCAGGAACAGGAAAGATGGGAAGGAAACCTCTTCCCTCCCAATCACATCACTGTCACAGCACCAGACGATATGATGCCCTGTGACAACCTTTAGTTTCTGAAAAACAATCTATTGTTTATCTCAGGACACTTGGGCTGAAAAAGCAAAGAAGCACCTGCTACATTGCAATATAAAATATTTCTGTCAAAATGACTCATGTTTTTCTGTTTGAAAAAGCAGGCAAGGGTGGGACGCCTGAGTGGCTCAGTTGGTTAAGCGACTGCCTTCGGCTCAGGTCATGATTCCGGAGACCCGGGATCGAGTCCCACATCGGGCTCCCCGCTCGGCGGGAGGCCTGCTTCTCCCTCTCTCACTCCCCCTGCTTGTGTTCCCTCTCTTGCTGTGTTTCTCGCTGTCAAATAAATAAAATATTAAAAAAAAAAAAAAAAAGAAAAGCTTCTTTAAAAAAAAAAAAAAAGAAAAAGAAAAAGCAGGCAAGGGGCACCTGGGTGACTCAGTCGTTAAGCATCTGCCTTCGGCTCAGGTCATGATCCGGGGATGGAGCCCCCTTGGGGCTCCCTGCTCAGCAGGAAGCCTGCTTCCCCCTCCCCCCCTCCCCCTGCTTGTGTTCCCGCTCGCTCTCGCTGTGTTTCTCTCTGTCAAATAAATAAATAAAATCTTTAAAAAAATGTATTATGGACAAATGAACAGACAGCCATAGTATAAAAAAAGCTGGGGGAAGGGAGCAATTTTTTTACTGCGAACCCCACTAGCAGGGGGAACTGAGAACCAACCAGCCGCTCACCGTAAACACGCACTACACGCCCTCGTGGCCGCAGTACTGTGCACCAGCACGGTCAAATCAGGTCCCAAATTACAAATTTTATGTAACACTGTGAAGATATCAAAAATAGTATGTGCCTGGGAAATTAGAGAACATTCTCGTACAAATAAAATCTTACTAAACAAAAATAAGTTTGTCAACTCCCAGTACAAAGTGGGTACCTGCTCATCACTAATACATTCGGTCATGCCCGAAATTTACACGGTTAGACCTGGAAATTTCCGGGGACTTCAGAATCCTATTTACCCAGGAGACTTACAACACTGCTATTTATTTATGTCTCGAAAGAAAATACCTTCAATGCCAAACCGCCTTCTTTATTTTCATCTGTATACGGAGGCTTCCAAAGTTGAATTCTGTCTTCCCTTAAGAACTGGGTCAATTTTGCTTGGAGATACTTCTTTTGCGCCATTCTTGAAAGCAAAACAGTACATGAGCAAAATCCCACACTACACTTCAAAGCATTTTATAACCTACCAAATGCGGTGATGTGTCCAATGTGGTAAAGAGCTCTCCTCCACACCCTCTCTCTCCTGTTTAATCTAAGTTACTTTCATTTTACTTTTTTTAAGATTTTATTTATTTGATAGAGAAAGGAATAAGCAGGGGAGCGGCAGGCAGAGGGAGGAGAAGGTGAGGCTTGACCCCAGGACCCTGGATCATGACCTGAGTTGAAGGCAGATGTTTAACGGACTGAGCCACCTAGGCACCCCTCTAAATTACTTTTAGATTACGTTTTAACTGGCTCTAAACTTCTCCAAAATATACCCACTCTATACGTAAGCTAAAATACACTATAGTTACATATTATATGTTACATAAAATACATATTTCAAAGTTGCTAAAATGTAGCACGATTTATTATACTTTTCTATTTCTTAAACTATTATTCTCTGACCTAAGAGAAAAGATATGAGAGAAAGATGAATCCTTAAAGGTGTTAACTTTCATAAATAATTCAACATACATATATAAAATTCTCTTGTATTTATATTTTGGTGAGTTTAGCACAAAGATCAAGCACCTTAGTAGGATAAACATACAAAAGTTGGCTGGAATTGTGAACTATCTATATTCTCTATATCCGATTTTTTTTTAATTAAAAAGTTTTGCTAGAAAAGTGTTATATATTTTGCAATAAGCATACAACAGCGGATCTATGTACTATTCAAATCTAACACTAGTTGGAGCATCATTTTACAGCCAAAAACACCCAGGGCCCAGGGCTGTAAAATGATTTGGTCAAAATCACAAAGTTAGGCAGCGCCATACCTAGCATGGGATTTCCGCCTACAACACTGGACCTTGCATTTTGTCCCACAATCCTTTGCTGCTTGTCTGTCCTTTGTATGTAAATAGTCTCTCCCAAAGAAGCCCCTGGCAGCAAAGGAGAATCTACTCATCTCTCTTTAGCATTGCAATTCAAAGAGGTGGGGAAGGCTGCTAGAGATGTCTCGTAGCCAAATCAGAGGAGGAGTAAGGAGAGTAAAAGGGTAATTAGCTTCTGAATGATGAAGACAAGTTCTACAGAGTAAACAATATATAAGGGTTAACACAACCTTAATAAGTAACTTTCTCTTTTTCTATATAAAGCCTATAGTACTCCACACCCCCAAAATCCAGTTTACCTAATTTTTAAATCAAGTTTGTTAACTTCAGTATATTTCATAAATGAGCATTTTAAAAGAAAGTTCAAATCTATTTTACATCAGTCTGTGGGGAGAAAGAGGGTCATTAGGACAGGGAGGAGGAAAGGGAGTAAGGAACAAATATGTCAAGAAGGAGGCTGCTGTGCACCCAGGGACCCACAAGATAACACCCTCGATCTTTAAGCACTAACAAACTGCTGCGCACACTGAAAAAGCTTTGCAAACACAAATAACTATACAACCACTATACAGAGTTCCCTACTCACAAATCATGAATTCTAGATAAAATACCAATGGGGAGGGATGATCATTTTCATGGGCTGCTTACGGACGGACTCAAGCTCCTTGTAAGATCTCAAGGCCCAAAGGCTTTCATAAACACAGTGTGTGTTCCACACTCTACCCACTGAGCAAATCAACAGAAGAGATGGAGGTCTATAGGCAGGAGGTGTAATGTTTAAAAAAGATTAATCTGTTGTTTTTAAACTTACAAAAATTTTGGTTACAGATAACAGATTAAAAAGAGGATACATACTTGAAACTGAATCAAAAGAAAAAGTTTAACAAGCCAGTTTTCAATTTTAACTAGAGGACTGAAGGTTTCATTATGCATGCCATACGATGTTTCACATTACAGCCAAAAAAACAGTGATGTATGTCAATTATTTCTCAATAAAACTGGGCGGGGGAGAGGAAGCAGAAATTCATTAATATTACTGCTCCAAACTGAAAGTGAAACATTCACTACTCCTTTAAAATTTTCGCTTTCACTTCCATAACGAATCGATCTATGGGGACCTATACCCAGAGCTTTTCAAATATACATATACACACACAGGTGTATTCAAAATACATTGCATTTTCTCTTAAGCGGAGTAATAAAAAGATTCTTGTATTAAAAAAATAAGAGTACGGGAGGGAGATGACAAATGCAGAATCAGATCATCAGAGAAACGCAGTCAACCATATTTTCTCATTAAATAGCAAAGAAAATCTAGCTTGGACTGCAAACATGAATCCTAAATGACATATTTAGGACAGCAGTGCTAGGATTCAAGCTTTTTGTCTGGCTAACGACATTTACTTTAGGGTATGCGTACCTTCCTCGGTCTTCCCCAGAACTCCATGGAAAGCCCCCACCACACGGGCCCAGCGCAGCGCAGACCTAGGGCCGCGCGAACCGTCCGCACGTCCCCAAGCCCCCGCCAGCCTCCGCGCTCGCCGCCCACCGCCCGCCGCGGTGGCCGCGCCCCGCCCCGGGAGGGGGATGGGTCGGGGTCGTGCCGGGAACACGGGCGCCAGACAGCGCCGGCGAGGCCCAGGTCGGGGACCGGACGCCCTACCGCCGCCTCCTCACCTGCGCCACCGTCGCGACCCGCCGAGTGCCCGGATGCGGCAGCGGCCGCCGTTTATTTTCATTCCGGGTGAGGCTGGCCCCGCCCCCGCCGCTGCAGCCGCCGCACCCCCTCGCGCGGCCAGGAAGGAAGGTTGTGGGCGGGGTTAGAGGGCGGTCGGGGGAGGAGACTGTGGGCGGGGCTAATGTGGGGCGGGTGTTGGTGGCTGTGTGGGCGGGGCTAGGACGGGCGGGGGCGGGGCAGGATGGAGAGCGAGGGGGCAGGGCCCAGGGGATGTCCCCTGGACTCAGAGAGGGTTGGGCCTGGGTGATGGAGATCCCCGGCGCTGACTAGACGTCGGGATCGGACCGGGCGGGACCGCAGGTCCGGCCCAGTTTGCTGGACTTCCGAGGAAGTTGCGCGCGGCCTCATTTCTGCAAAAGCCTTGAAGAAAGCATGCGGGCTTTCCAGGAAGAACCCTTTCCCCCGTGGGTTTTCCTCCCAAATGCCCGGGTTTTCCCCCTAAATGCCCGGGTTTTCCTCCCGGTGTCCATCGGGCCTCCACTCACGGTGAAGTTAGGCTGCTTCACCTGAACTGCCCGGCTCCTCGCCCTGGCGCTTCTTTCTCCCGACGCTCGCCCTGCTAACCCAGTACCCATCGCACTGCCAACCGCGAGGTCTGGGCAGAGCCGCCTACTCCCAGAACGCTCTGCCTGGCGCTGTGGGAAATGCAAAGAAATCTATGCCTGGGCTCTGTCCCTGTGTCTACGTGAGACAATAAGACGGGTGTGCATAAAAATTAAGGGCAACTTGTGAAATGCTCTGGCAACGTGGGCAGAATCCAGGTGGCTGAGCACAGGTTCCGGAAGAGCTCTGAGAGATGGAAGATAGATGTCCATCTCAGACCTCAGAAAGATTGCTCGGATGAGGCTGTTGGCCCATCCTTTCCGAATCCTGAAAGCGTCCTTGGGCCTGCTCTAGCCTTGTGATGGGTGGGGCTGGAAAGCTTTCTTAGATCATGCTAGCAAGCAGTCAGGGCGCATAATAACACTGTCCACCGGACCACGGTGGCGAAAATCTTGTGTGAGGATTTGTCTGCCCCTCTCAATAGGATGTAGGAAACAAAGGCAGAGGGAATGTAGATGAAATTAATCTCCATATAACCTGCAGCCCATCTACAAATACTTGAGATAGGCAGGCTGGAACCTTCCTCCAGGATCCTGAGAGTCTTCTTTAACATATGAACGTCCTTTAAGAACGCCCCTTATCATTACTTCTCCCAACCCCAAGGTATAAAATTACTTGCTCCCCCCAATCCTGGGGCAGCACGGGGCAGGGGCCCCAGGTCTTTCTGCCCCAGTGTCTTGTCCCCATCCTTTTACAAAACCACCATTTTGCGCCTAAGATATCTCAAGAATTCTTTCTTGGCTGTCGACTCTGGGTGGGCCCTGTGGGCCCCCCTACCACCACCCTTCAAAAACTACATCAATTATACCAGGACAATACCCAAGGCCTGATTAGCCCCAGCCATTCATTTCCAAAAATTATGAATTGGAGCTAGAATAACACCAGGGAGCCGTGGCACAGACTCTGAAAGGGGCTCCGCACATGCTTGGACACCCCCTACCGACCCCTCTTCCTAGTGCCCTTCCATCCTCTGATGGAAAGGCTTAGATGGAATATGTGCCTAAATCCATTTAAAATCCACCCATCACAGAGAGGACACCGCACACACTACAGTTTCATCCCTCTTGTTCTCATCTCTTGACTGGGAAGCATTGCCTATGGGCTCACCAATCAGTGTGCGCCAAGCTGGTGGATTTCTGTCTCTGTCCAAGTAAGAGTCTTCTCTCTCAATAGCCTCCCTGGCACACACAAATACTTAGAAAATCTTTGCAATTAAAGTTCTTTATGTTGAGCCAAATCAGCCACTTAGTCAAAAAACAATGGGTAAAATGGGGTTGTGGGGGCGGGGAGTACTGGCAAGTCACATGAAAAAAATCTCTTTGGTATATAAAGAGCTCTTACAATTCAATAGGAAAAGGACCAAAATAAAAAACTGGGCAAAGGCTCTGAAAATATGGTTCCCTGAAGAGGAAATACAAATGGTTTATAAACATATGACAGATTACTTAACCTCACTCCAAATAAGATAAATACAAATTAAAAACTATACATGGGGCACCTGGGTGGCCCACTCGGTTAAGCATCTGACTCAATTTTGGCTCAAGTCATGATCTCGGGGTTGTTGAGACTGAGCCCCCATCAGGTTCTGTGCTGGGCATGGAGCCTGGTTAAGAATCTTTCACCCTGTCCCTCTGCCTCTCTCTCTCTCTCTCTCTCTCTCTCTCTCTCCTCTCTCTAAACACAAAAACAAACTACAAAGAGATACCACCTTGTGCCTATCAGATTGGGGGGGAAATGTGACAGCCAGTAGGCAAGACTGTGTGGAAATAGACACCGCACTTAGTTATTTCAGGAAGGTGAAATTGGCACGTCTCCTACAAGGGTAATATGGCAGTAACTATCAAAATCAAAATGCATGTTGTCTTTGATCCAATAATTCAACTTTTATCATTCTTGCTGTATTTTATTAACCTGCCTCCTTTCTGTTATCCCTAACACTGACATTTAGTGGCTTCAACTGCAATTTCATAAGATGAAGAATTCTTCCTAATTTGTCTTTTTGTTTTTGTTATGGGTTTCGTAGTTAAAAAGGAATCAAGCAACTTCTGCTGGAGTTGAATGAGAAAATTCTTACGCATCCTTTACGTGTGACAGTGAAATTTCATGCTGCGTGTTATCAGCTCTTGCTGGAAAAGTTAATAGGAAGTTTCAGCAATTTGGCTTTATTTAGAATTGCTTTGATCAGAACAATATACACGTGTTAGGTGAAGTTGTGCAGTAAGCTAATTTTTTAGAGACCAGGAAGTGGATTCAAAAAGAAAACCAGTTCATTCTTGATTTTTCTATTTATAACTGGGGATTGGGGGAAGTGGTTATAAACTGGAATTTTCAGGGAATGAGTGATGACTCACACTTTCAGTCTGGTAGGTTTTCAATCACTGATAACCTTATTTGGAGACGTGGTCATTTTATTTAGCATCTTAGCTGGATAAGAACATGGAAGGACAGAGTAACCAAGCAGGTGGTGAGGGAGATTTGTTCCCCCCTGATCGGGAAATACTTATTTTCAATTCCCCTGGAAGGTGATAGGAGTTGAAAGATATTTTGAAAATATCAGATCTGAGAGTTTCTCTGATTCCCAGGACACGTGGGCTGGGAGATCCAATCCTGGGATTGAGCCCTGCATCCAAGTTGGGTTCTGTGCTCAATGGGGAGTCAGCTTCAGGATTCTCTCTCTCCTTCTCCCCTTTGGGCTCGGCTGCTCACCTAACTCAGGTAGAATCCCTCTGAAAGCATGAAGTCCTCAAGTTCTGCGTCCTGGTTTCAAATCTCTGGCATGTTCTACTCCCAAATGTTTACCCCAAGTACCTCTGTTCATCCGTCTCCTGAGAGGTGGGTTGGTGATGTTCCAACTCTAAAAAGAAAAGAAATAAGGCAGAGGTGGTAAAGTAAATCAAACCATGGTATTCATGTATTCATACTATGAAACTAAATTCAGAATAATCTGTGGGTTTTTTTTTTTTAAGATTTTATTTATTTGACAGAGAGAGAGATCACAAGCAGGCAGAGAGAGAGAAGGAAGCAGGCTCCCTGCTGAGCAGAGAGCTCGATGTGGGCCTTGATCCCAGGACTCTGGGATCATGACGGAACCGAAGGCAGAGGCTTTAACCCACTGAGCCACCCAGGCGCCCAGAATAATCTGTGTTTTATCATTTAAACCACTTTTAATGTTAAAAAGAATTTGACATAAGATATTAGCTTTGTGATTTTAATTCCAAGGGTGAATGAAAATTCAGATGAACACCATGGCAAGAAAGAAGATAGTCATTGCCGTAGGCTTATGGTTTGAGACCCTTCTGTGGAATGCTGAACTACTTTGTTTCTTTACTTGATTTCAGAAAACAATGACAAATACATAGTATGCATGACAGTGAAAAACATCAAATCATCAGCTCAGGTCATGATCGCAGAGTGGGGAGATGGAGCCCTGCATCAGGCTCTATGTTCACTGGAGAGTCTTCTTAAGATTCTCTGCCTCTGGGGCGCCTGGGTGGCTCAGTTGGTTAAGCAACTGCCTTCGGCTCAGGTCATGATCCCAGAGACTCTGGGATGAGTCCCACATCGGGCTTCCTGCTCTACGGGAAGCCTGCTTCTCCCTCTCTCACTCCCCCTGCTTGTATTCCCTCTCTGGCTGTGTTTCTCAAATAAATAAAATTAAAAAAAAAAAAAAGATTCTCTGCCTCTGTCCCTCCCCCTGCTTATGTGCTCTCTCCCTCTCTAAAATACATCTTACAACAAAAACAATGGGAAAATCCAGAATCTCCACCATCACTGTTTTCTAAAAAAATAATCCTATTGCTTAAAACATTGTGTACTGTCTAATTCAACAGGTGTATTTTTTTCTTAAAAAAAAAAAAAGACTAGTTTATTTTGAGGTAGGAAGGGAAGACTCAGAGAAAGAATCCTGAAGCAGACTCCCCACTGAGCCCATAGCCAGACGGGGACTCCTGGCACAATCCCATTGCCCTGAGATCATGACCAAGGCCAAAATCAAGAGTTGGTCGCTTAACTGACTGGGCCCCCCCAGGTACCCCTTGGCTCCTATTTTGAGCTTTTTTCCCTCATGAGTTCAATAAAATGTTTAACATATGTTCTTTTTTTGGTAGATTTCATTTATTTATTTATTTAAAGAGATTACTTATTTATTTATTTATAAATTTTATTTATTTATTTGACAGAAAGAGATCACAAGTAGGCAGAGAGGCAGGTAGAGAGAGAGGGGGAAGCAGGCTCCCTGCTGAGCAGAGAGCCCGATGCGGGCCTCAATCCCAGGACCCTGAGATCATGACCTGAGCTAAAGGCAGAGGCTTTAACCCACTGAGCCCCTCAGGCAACTCAGTTTACTTATTTATTTGACAGAAAGAAACACAGCGAGAGAGGGAACACAAGCCGGGCGGGTGGGGTGGGAGAGGGAGAAGCAGGCTTCCCACCCAGCAGAGAGCCCAATGTGGGGCTCGATCCCGGGACCCTGGGATCATGACCTGAGCCGAAGGCAGACGCTTCACTGACTGAGCCACCCAGGCGCCCCTGCATGTGTCCATTTTTATATCTGAATACGAGTCATGATTTTACTTTTATTCTGAAACTTTGAAGAAGAGGATAAGGGCAAAGAATGAAAAGCGCAAGCCATCTAAGTCTGTCCGTTTCTATTACAGAAGCACCACCGCTTAAACTTCCAACCTGAGTAGAAAAAAACGTCACTAGAAAGTCAATAGACTAAAAAAAATAAATAAATAGCTGCTACTACTTGCATCTCATCTTGGAGAATCACTGCTTATCCCCTTAAAAAAGAATTGGTAATCTATTAGGAAGGAAGAAGCGGGGAGCAGAAGTCGAAGAGCCGCCAGCAGGAGCGGGCTCCACAAGAAGTCATTTAGGCAAAGCTTCAGGTCGATGATACCAACTTCTTGTTCCCAACTTTGCCTTTCTTCACCCCCACACCTGCACCCGCGCACACTTCCTCACAAGTGCCTAGTAAGTGGATCATCCTAGTGTGTCAAATACTTAGTGTGTTACCCCAAAGGAGGGATTAAGTAGTGGGGGGACGGGCATAGGTAGAGGGACAGAGTGGGAGAAGCAGACTTCCTGCTGGCTGGGCTCAATCCCAGGACCCTGAGATCATGACCTTAGCTGAAGGCAGACCTTTAACCGACAGAGTGACGGAGGAGTCCCTTATATTTTTATTATGAAAAATATTAAATAATGAGAGGATAAATATAAACCTCTTGATGTTTCATTGTCTCAGCTATAACCATTATTAACATTTCTATGTAAAATTGTCCAGGATATTTTTCTTAATAAGAGCTTTTCATATATACACAGTTTTAAATCATACTTAAATATTAAGATATCTGAAGTTTTTATTATTTCATACCTTCATAAATATAATTTCAATAGCTACCTAATATCTCACCAAGTAAAACAGTAGACCAGCCCATCCATCTCCTATTGTTGGTCATTTGCATTTGTTTTAGTTAGAGTACAGACTTGCCTGCTGGAACAGATTCAAAATAACAAAGGGGAATTGAAATTTTGTTTGCTTGCATAACAGCCCACAATGCTATGGTGTGTCCGTGTGTCCGTCCCCGCCCCCCCCCCCACCCCGCCAACCACCAGGTGCAGGGAAACTGACTCTTTCCGTATCATTGCCTCGCCATCCACAGGGAGCCGCCCTCCTCTACAGAGTGCCTGACGATTCCTTAGTTATGTCCACATTCCAGGCAGAGAGAAGGGAAAAGGTGAAGGGGTGGGGTGGGGGTGGGCTCAGTCAGAAGTCACGTGCTTCACTCACGCCTTACATCTCCATTGGCCCGCCCTTGGTCACATGGGCATGGAGGCGCAAAGGAGGCTGGGAAATGTTGAAATTAATCCGGAAAGCCCTATGCCAACCTAAATCAGGGATTCCATTACTATGAGACATGCTATGGATTGGGAAGGACTACTCACAAAGTTGTTTCTAATTATTCGTTATTTATGGTGGTGAAGGTCATCTCTGATGTGAACCTTTTTCTGAAGGTGTTTTCTTGTGGTCATTAGTTCTATTCTGTTCAGTGGTATTCCTGTAGATTACTACATCAAAGGATTTCCTAGACTTCTTATTCTTACTGATAACTTTATCTCTTTCAGCAGAATGAAATATTATAATTGTTTTGAAAGATTTTTACTTGAGAGAGTGAGAGACAGCAAGAGATAGCACAAGAAGGAGCGAGAAGGAAAAGCAGGATCCCTGCTCACAGGGACTCCATCCCAGGACCCGGAAGATCATGACCTGCTGAAGGCACACGCTTAACCGACTAAGCCACCCAAGCGCCCCTAGATACTATAGTTTTTGTTTTAATTTGCCTTTTTCAAGGGAAAAAGAAGGAAGAGGAGGAGGAGAAGGGGAGAGACAAAGGAGGAAAAAGGAGACCTTACATTCTTAACGACTAATGCTTACTCATTGTTTTTATTGCTTCATTCTTCCTGTGTTTGTTTTTATTGTTTGCAGAACCCATAAGAATGAATTTGCACAATTTTGAATAGCATGTAGCTCTAATAAGGAAAAATTAAAACTAAACCAAATGTTCGTCAATAGAAGGCAAGGTGAAATAAATGAGAGGGGTGTTCTCACTTTGGAACACAATAGAGCCATTAGAAAGGACAGAGCAGATTTTCGTGCATGTAGGATAGGAGAAGGTACACAATTGTAAGAAGCAAGTTGCTGAACAGTATGTTTATGATAGTGCTATTAAAAATATTGTGTAAGCAAGTATGTACACTTAACATAACACATGTATATTTATCTCTAAGACATTGAATCTAGAAGTATATTCACCAGGAAGGATTGAGAAGAGGTGAATAGGGACTGTTGCTTTTACTCTG
Organism: Spilogale gracilis; assembly: GCA_004023965.1. Classification (NCBI taxonomy): domain Eukaryota; kingdom Metazoa; phylum Chordata; class Mammalia; order Carnivora; family Mephitidae; genus Spilogale; species Spilogale gracilis. The sequence continues at coordinate 33,764 of PITA01014072.1, read as the reverse complement.
TAAACTCCAAAACTTTTCATTTTGACAAGTATTTATTACTTCTAGTTTTAAAAATTAAAAAGGGAAAACATAGGAAAATAATTCATAACATGATAACGGGTTCATTTTGCATTTGATTCTATATGATCATTTTAAAGATTTTGTTTGAGGGAGAGAAAACATGAGGGGGGGAGGGGCAAAGGGAGAGGGAGAAGGAGACTCTCAAGCAGACTCTCGGCTGAGCACAGGGCCCCTTGCAGGGTTCAATCCCAAAGCCCCGAGATCACCACCGGAAACGAAATCAAGAGTTGGATGCTCAACCAACTGAGCCACCCAGGTGTCCTTTGATCCTATACAATTTCATTTGCTATCTTAATGTATAGAATTCTTGTCTCCCCAAGTAAATTATCAGCTCTTTGAGGAAAGGTAGACTATGTCTTAAATTTCTATTTCTTCCACTAGTGCCTCGGTCAGTGATGAACCCAGCAGATGCTTAGTCAACATTATTAATACATAAAAATTCCCTAGGAACACTTACTTGAAATTTCTATCCTCTGATTTCTCCATAAATTCCAAGATGAATCTATTTCTGGCACATTACATGAGTACAGAAATATGTACTATCTCTGCTGACAATCGCATATGCCCTTCCCATGATATGAAGTCAGTAGCACAGCAGAAGGGACCATCTCTCCTGGAGAGGACCTGACCAAAATGGACGGCCCTTTTGTTCAAAGAGACTGCAACATGCGAGGTAAGCAAGGCGGGAGAGGCCCACCAGACTGCAAGAGGATGCTGGATGAGAATAGGTCCAGCCGTGTTCCAGAGCTACAGAGAGGGGCACCCCAGGGAGCACTGAGTAACAGCTACAGAAGACCAGACTTCATATTCTAGATTAGAAAGTTTGTATTGTTTGCAAAAGAAAAGCAGGGTAGGAGAGGCTTAAGTAAGATCAATCTGATAATTACATGCAGGAAGGACTATAGAGGGGTCTGGACATCACTGCCATGGCTCGGGTAGAAAGAGATACAGGCTTCGCTAAAGGTACTAAATGGTGGGGCGCCTGGGTGGCTCAGTCGTTAAGCCTCTGCCTTTGGCTCAGGTTGTGATCCCGGGGTCCTGGATGCACAGCTCCCTGCTCAGCAGGAAGCCTGCTTCTCACTCTCTCACTCCCCCTGCTAGTGTTCCCTCTCTCGCTGTCAAATAAATAAATAAAATCTTTGAGGGAAAAAAAAGGAGTGTATTTGGTCAGCAATATGTCTTACTCTGGCAGATTGGAAAATAAAAACCTCATTCACCTCATTAAGGGAGGCATCTCCAATGAAAATTGACTTTTTATGTTTAACAATTATCAAAATTTGCAACATATTTATGTTGATTTAATGAGATATACGTTTGCAAATAATGGCAATGATAACCCTAACCAGAAGAAACTTTTCAGTACTTAGAGACTCATGATCACAGGATACAAAAGTTCCTTAAATTTTCATTTATATTTTTGTTGCTGAGAAATATGATAGGGAAGATCCATAAAAGACTTCCAAAAATAATATATATTCTACTAGGATAAAATTAGGTGAGGGAAATGAATGGGAAGATAAGTTCATAAAGACAAAGGAAGTTGATGCATTTTAAATGATGGGTATCAAATTGTATGGTATTTAGATATCACTGAACATATAGCCGAGAGTCACGTGATAGTTTTAAAAACTATGTAGAACGACACTAGAAAGTTCCATGTCTTGCAGCCAATTAAATTTGTGAGGAAAAAGTTGAGGTGGAAAATCGAAATTTGTGAGGGGTAACGGTGAAGATGTCACGTGACCGAACTTCAGCCTCATCCTTAGTTTAGGGCTCCCTCTCGTGATGAGATTCAGAATTTGTATTGGCTCGCAGCTCAAGAGAAGTTGGTTGTTGTTGTTTTTTTCCCCCTCAAGAGAAGTATCTAGCAGGATCTAAAAGTGCCAGGTCCTACGAGTCACACCCTTTTGGTGTATTCTTTGGAACCATCTCGACAAAATTTGAGCTGGATAGGATTAGGAATCCTGTTCATATCCAGCCACTGTGTTCTATTTCCCCCTTGGCTCCCTTCCCCACAAAAGCAGGGAGAGGTTTCACTCCCCCAGCCAAGCCCAGAGATAGCCGGGAGAGAAAGAGCAGAACGGTCCCTGCACACCAGACCAGGCAGGATCCCTGATGACCATTCATTAATCTGACACATGTTTACTGAGTACCTACGATGTGCAAGCATGATACTCCATGATCTAGTGGTAGGCGGCTGTCCGCTAGTAGAATCTGCCCTCTACTTCTCTCTTTTGACTCAGTCTGTCTGCAGCTGACTCTCGATTTCAGCTCAGGTCATGATCCCAGGGTCGTGAGATGGAGCCCTGAGTTAGGCTCTGCCCTCAGCGCAGTCAGCTTAAGAGCCTCTCTCCCGGGGATCCCTGGGTGGCTCAGTCATTAAATGTCTGCCTTCGGGCACCTGGGTGGCTCAGTGGGTTAAAGCCTCTGCCTTCAGCTCAGGTCATGATCTCAGGGTCCTGGAATCGAGGCTCTCGTCGGGCTCTCTGCTCAGTGGGGAGCCTGCTTCCCTCTCTCTCTCTGCCTGCCTCTCTGCCTACTTGTGATCTCTGTCAAATAAATAAATAAAATCTTAAAAAAAAAAAAAAAAAGTCTGCCTTCGGCTCAGGTCATGATCCCAGTGTCCTGGGATCGAGCCCTGCATTGGGCTCCCAGGGAGCCTGCTTCTCCCTCTCCCTCTGCTTCTCCTCGTTTGTGCTCTCCCTCTCTCAAATAAATAAATGAAATCTTTTTAAAATAAATAAATTAAAAAGAAAAAAGAAAAGGAAAAGCACAGGCTCACAGTGGTGTCGCACAGGTTAAGGCCCCATGTGGTAAACCAAGACTTAAAACCTAATCTGGCTGCACTTTCAACCCCCCCCAGAAATACCACCTTTAACAAGTTAACATGGGAACTTCCTGGTCAGCAGTCAGAGAGACCCCCGCTCCCCCCGACCTTGCCTAAAACAATGGATTCTTTGCTAACAATTTCCTTTTCTCCACTCCCTCTCTACCTTTAAAGACCAGTTCTTTTCTGTTGCCCTTCGGTACTCCCATCTTCTTCCTAGATAGGATGCTGCCTGATTCGTGAATTGGTTAATTAAACCAACTAGATCTTTAAAATTTACTCCATTGAATTTTTGTTATAAAACATCAGCAATAACAAACAACCATAGGATTTTATCCCCCCAAATTAAAATGACCCACATTTAAAAAATTTAATTTAAATTCAATTAATAGTGTATTATTAGTTTCAGAGATAGAGTTCAGGGATTCCTCAATCTTATATGGCAAATGCTGATCCCCCAGCTACCCCATCCCCCCCGCCCACCTCCCATCCAGCAACCCTGTTTGTTCCCTAGAGTTAAGAGTCTCCTTTTGGGGGCGCCTGGGTGACTCAGTGGGTTAAAACCTCTGCCTTCAGCTCAGGTCATGATCTCAGGGTCCTGGGATGGAGGCCTCATCGGGCTCTCTGCTCAGCAGGGAGCCTGCTTCCTCTTCCCTCTCTGCCTGCCTGTGATCTCTGTGTCAAATAAATAAAATCTTAAAAAAAAAAAAAAAAAAAAAAGAGTCTCCTTTTGGGTGCCTGCTGCTCCCGTTGCTTGTGCTCTTTCTCTGGCAAATAAATAAAATCTTTTTTTTTTTTTTTAAAAAAAGGGTCTCCTTTAAAATTTTTATTTATTTATTTGAGAGACAGCATGAGAGGAGAGCATGCACAAACAAGGGGAAGGGTCAGAGGGAGAGGGAGAAGCAGACGCCCTGCTGAGCAGGGAGCCCCATGTGGGATTCGATGCCAGGACCCTGAGATCATGACCTAAGCCGAAGGCAGACACTTAACTGACTGAGGCACCGAGGCGCCCTAGTTAGGAGTCTCTTATGGTTTGTCCTCCTCTCTGAGTTCATCTTATTCTATTTTTCCCTCCTTCCCCATGGTCCTCTGTTTTGTTTCTTAAATTCCACATATGAGTGAAATCATCCACTAATTGGCTTTCTCTGACTGACTTATTTCGCTTAGCGTACTACCTTCTAGTTCTACCCTCATTGTTAGAAATGGCCAGATTTCATTCTTTTTGATGGCTGAGTAATATTCCATCGTACATATGTACCACATCTTCCTTACCCCTCCGTCAGTGGACATCTGGGCTCCTTCCACAGTTTGGCTATTGTGGAAACTGCTGCTATAAACACTGGGGTGCAGGTGCCCCTTCGGATCACTACATTTGTGTATTTGGCATAAATACCCAGTAGTGCAATTGCTGGGTCATAGGGTGGTTCTATTTTCAACTTTTTGAGGAACCTCCGTACTGTTTTCCAGAGCGGCCGCACTGCTTCCCATCCCTGCCAACAGCGTACCATCCTGGTCAGCATCTGTTGTTTCCTGACTTGTTGATTTTAGCCATTCTCACTGGTGTGAGGTGATATCTCATTGCGATTTTTTAAATTTGTATTTCCTTGATGCCAAGTGATGTTGAGCATTTTTTCATGTGTCTGTTGACTATTTGTATGTCTTCTTTTTTTTTTTAAAAGATTTTATTTATTTATTTGACAGAGAGAGAGATCACAAATAGGCAGAGAGGCAGGCAGAGAGAGAGGAGGAAGCAGGCTCCTCGCTGAGCAGAGAGCCCGATGTGGGCTTCGATCCCAGGACCCTGAGATCATGACCTGAGCTGAAGGCAGAGGCTTTAACCCACTGAGCCATCCAGGCACCCCATTTATATGTCTTTTTGACCCACAAACATTTAAAAAGATATTCAACCCCTCCGGTAGTTAAAGAAACACAAATCAACCATAAGGAGAAATCATTTGGTTGTCATTATACTGGCATAGGTTTGAAAATATCCAAGGTTGACAAGGTTGGGGCATCTGAGAAATACACGTCATCATACTTTGTTAATGCGGCTACACACTGGTACAACAATTTGAGGGAAAATGAAGAACATTTAATTTTTTTTAAGTTTATACTTCTTGACCCATTAATTCTCCCTTTTAGACTATCATTCGTACCTAGGCCCCAGCCTGCTGCTGAGATTGTTAGGAAGGCTTTCATCACATGTCCCCAACCACTCTCATCTTTATTTCTCATTTTCATTTTTGAAAATATTTTATTTTTTTAAGGAATATCTATACCCAACATGAGGCTCGAACTCCCAACCCTGAGATCAAGAGTTCCATGCACCATCAACTGAGCCAGCCAGAGTCCCCCACTCCCATTTTTAAAGAACAGACTCTTGGGGTTCTGCTCCTGACACACTTACCTGTGGCAAGAATGGGGAGGAGGACAGATGCCCGCCTCAGCCACCAGGGCCCAGGGGGACAGGCTCTATTTCTCACTCCAGCTCTGCCCTCCTACCCCATCTCACACACACACACACACACACACACACACACACACACAAAGGGGAGAAAGAGCACTGAACTTGAAGGTGACACCAATGTGGCCCCTTAGGGTGTTGAGGACATGCATTACAGGCCTCATATCCCGTCTGTTTCCAGGGGTCAGATTAGATGACTTCTGTGAGTTCCCTCAACTTTAACCCTAGCTCTGCCCTCAAGAAGCTTCTCATCTAGTAGAGGAGACAGGAGATGGGTCTTAATTCGTGCAATCAATACTTACTGAATGCTGCTAGGTGTTCAAGTATATAAATAGCATGACCTCTTCTCTCTGGAAGTTTACAATCCAAACGATGGTCCAAAGTAGGAGGCGACCAATCCTGTGAAGGAGGTAGAGAATTCTCTGCACATTCCAGGAAAAGAAGACACACTTGTGTGAAGCCAGGAGGAAATTTTAGTTAAATAAAAATAGACAGTAGCGTGGGCTAGGTGCCCAATGAACAGAGAGAGAAAAAAGTGCCTTTGACATAATGAGCGACATGTATTTGGTCTCTGTCCCACTTCCTGGTCTGTGACTTCCAAAACCTGGGAATCTCTGAAGTGACAAGTGTCCCTTTACAATGTGAAGGAGATGGCTGCGGCTGGGGCTCCAGGATAAACCTCCAGATGGAGGCTGGTTGCCAAGGGAACCAACCTGCCAATTAGAGGGTTGATTTTTCAGCAAGCCAGTCCCCACCGCTGGAAGCTGGATTAATCATTAATGGCCAATAATTTCATCCACTGAGCCTAGGACATGAGGCCTCTGTTTAAAAAACAAGCAAACAAAAAACCCAGCAAGCCCTAATCAAAGGGATTCAGAGAGCCTCTGGGTTGCTGACCATGTAGTGATGCCAGGTTGAGGGGTGGCAAGGGCGTGCAAGCTCAGCGCCCCTTCCCTGAGGTGGCCCCACCCATCTCTTCAATCTGGCTGTTCCCGACTTGTATCCCTTTTGAAAAAACTGGTAACTTTTATTTAAAAAAAAATTTTTTTTAAGATTTTACCTATTTATTTGACAGAGAGAGAGAGATAACAAATAGGCAGAGAAAGAGGGGAAGCAGGCTCCCCGCTGAGCAGAGAGAGCCTGACATGGGACTTGATCCCAGCACCCCAAGATCATGACCTGAGCCAAAGGCAGTGGCTTAACCCTCTGAGCCACCCAGGCGTCCTGAAAACTGGTAATTTTTTAAAAAGATTTTATTGGGGCGCCTGGGTGGCTCAGTGGGTTAAAGCCTCTGCCTTCAGCTCAGGTCCTGATCTCAGGGTCCTGGGATCGAGTCCCACGTGGGGCTCTGTGCTCAGCAGGGAATCTGCTTCCTCCTTTCTCTCTGCCTTCCTCTCTGCCTACTTGTGATCTCTCCCTCTCTGTCAAACAAATAAATTTTTAAAAAATTTAAAAAAATAGAAAAATAAAAAGATTTTATTTATTTGAGAGAGAGAGAGATTAAATGAGAGAAAGAGAGAGCAGGGAGCCCAACGCAAAGCCCAATCCCAGGACTCTGGGACCACGACCTGAGCCAAAGACAGGAGCCCAACCGACTGAGCCACTCAAGCGCCCCATAAACTGGCAATCTAATAAGTATTCTCTTTCCCCAAGTTCTCTGACTCATCCTGCTGAAGTCTCCGACCTGAGGAAGGGGTGGGAGGAGCCTCTGACTGAAAGCGAGTGGGTCAGGAGCACAGGTGACAGCATGGACTTGTGGCTGGGGTCTGCAGCGCGGTGGGTGCCCTGGTGTGGGACCCAGCCCTTCACCCGGGGGATGTGATGCTCTGGACAGGACTGGACTGAACTGTAGCATGCCCAGCGGGGATCAAAGAGAACTGGAGAATTGCCGGTGAGGAAAACCCCCACACCTGGCTTCAGAAGTGGAGCAGTCCTCCCTTGGGGCCACAGCCAGTACACGAAGGGCCAAGTAACTGAGTGGCCTGAAGGATTCAAAGAAGTTTCACATAGCAGCTGAGACCTGATGTGGGTCTGGATGAGTGACGTTTACAAGAAGCTTGAAGGGAAGATCTCCAATGGGCAGGGACAGATCCAGTTTGGGGGCGCCCTGAAACTAATAGAATTTGGGAAGTCCCTTTATGAAAAAGAACACAATGATTATAAAGATGATATTAGGAATGAAAGTAAATTTCGGCTTACAATGAGAAAAATAACGTTACCAATTTTTTCAGAATTGAAAGATACCCCAAAACATAAAATCCAGAAAAACCAAATATGCTCATTAACTCTCCGCTACACCTCTATACGATTTTTTTCTTAGTTTCTGGCTGTAAGTGGTTTGACTAGCTCTTCATTGACAAAATCTGATCAGAGAAATAGGGAAGACAGTCTTTCCTCTAGCACGGTGCATACAAATTTCGTGATTTATTAATTTAGAACAGTTTCCTGCCACTTCGGTGCCAGTTACCAAGTGACCGCCCCTTAGCTCCTTAGACCCTTGGCGGCCAGCTTCCTGGATTATGTGGACCCTGGAAATATTTCGGGGACCAACCGCTTGCACATCTTTGTCAGCAGAGGGCGCTGGAGGGCCGCCGGAGGAGAAGGCTTGCTTGGCCCGGCTTTATGGCAGGCTGCTCTGGGCACCTGGTCCGCGGCGAGGAGTGCCTTCTGCTGCATGTGTGGTGTGTGTGGTGTGTGTGGCGTCTGCAGCACCTAGCTCTAACAATTCCCAGCAGCCAGGAGCTTCCCTTGGCAACCCCTGGGGCAGCTCTGGGGTGTGGGACATGACCGGCATCCCCCGGTTTTCTCCTGTGACTTTGGGGCAAGTTCTGAGGGATGCTGTCTCCCAATGGGCGGTCCTTTGGCACCCCAGGGGGCATGTTTCCAGCAAGCGCGGCCGACCTGGCACTCCAGTGACTTTTTGCCATGCACTGAGCCGCGCTGTCTCCGATCAGGTCTGGATCTCAGCCCTGCAGAGGGATCTCTTTATGGATGCTCTGTCTCCCCGACGGCGACCAGCTGCTCGCCGGGTCTTCTGATTTCATGTTCTTTAAGAATCCTCCGTACTGGGTACCTGAGTGGTTCAGTGGGTTAAAACCTCTGCCTTCGGCTCAGATCATGATCTCGGGGTCCTGGGATCGAGCCCCACATCAAGCTCTCTGCTCAGCAGGGAGCCTGCTTCCCCCCCCCTCTCTCTGCCTGCCTCTCTACTTACTTGTGATCTCTCTCTGTGTCAAATAAATAAATAAAAAGTCTTTAAAAAAAAAAAAAGAATCCTCTATACTTCTTTCTAGCCAATCCCTTATTACTCCAAACCCCTGTTCAAATTAATTCTTTAGGTGAAACCTTCTTTGCTCCAATTGCTAGGTGGTTTCCATCTCTTGATTGGACCCTGAGAAATACATCTTTATAATGCATTGCTGGTAATCGTTATCATAAATGTTAAAAAATTTTTTTTCGCATTTGAGGAAATTTCTATCAAGTTTCACATATGAGTTTGAAGGTTGCAGTGCATTTCAAGTTTTTTTTTTTACTCTGGGCTAATCTTAAAACCCTCTGAATCAATGACATTTCTTAATCAGGTGTCACAGACAGCCTCCTTGAAGGGGTGCAGTAGGAGTTTTATCTTTGTTAGTGTCTCCATTTCTTGTCGAAATAAGCAAGGAAGTTACATCCTCTCCTGGTGTGTTCATAAGATTTATTAACTGGATTATCAAATCCCCAAACCTATTCATAGCTTCTATTCAAACTTTATCCCTTCCCCTGAGTTAATTAGTACTTTTTATGCAATCTGAAAGGTTTTTTTGGTGACAATTTGCTTCTCAATGCCAGAAATTTTTTTGGTAACAATTTGCTTCTCAATGCCAGAATCATTTATATTGATTTTATCTCCTTTTTATCACTTTTGTTTCAGGTCCCACTAATTTTATGTTGAGTTTAGAGATGACAAGAGAAGGTATCTTTTATATACATACAAAATCTAGAGTCTACAATTTCTCATCATTGTATTAAAATGTTCCACCACAATTTTTGAAATTGCAGTTAAAAGGCCATATTCCAATGTCACCAAAGATACCATTCCCAGCAAAAAGGGGAGACCTGTATATTGCATGTAATTGTATGCTGTGCGTCAGGAGCGTGGGGGAGGACACATCCTGACGTCCTTTCCTACAGACAAATCAGAACTTACAGTTCTCTCTGGGTTGCAGGAGCAAACCTCTTCTGCACTCAGTAATCCCCCCAGCATCAAAAGTTCATCTATCTAGGGGGCGCCTGGGTGGCTCAGTTGGTTAAGCTGGCCGCCTTCGGCTCAGGTCATGATCTCGGAGACCAGGGATCGAGTCCCACATCGGGCTCCCTGCTCGGCGGGAAGCCTGCTTCTCCCTCTCTAACTCCTCCTGTTTGTGTTCCCTCTCTAGCTGTGTTTCTCTCTGTCAAATAAATAAAATATATTTTTTTAAAAGTTCATCTATTTTAATATGTCTCTCTTCATAGATGTAGGGAAATCCTTTTACCAGGTAAAAATCTAGAAACAGAAAATGCCAGACACTCACCGCGGCAGCCACAGGGCAGGCACAGAGAAAAATCTTCCTCGGGTTAGCTGCACCCTCCCAGGCCTCAGTGGGAAGCGAGTGGCTGAAGGAGGTAAGGGCTGTGGGCCCCTGATATTCAGTCACCTCCCCTTTCCAGAGGCAGCTGCAGAAGCGGTTCTGCCTGCCCTGAACGAGAGAATACGGCGGAGGTAACATTATGTGACGTCCAAGGCAAGATCGTACAAGTACCGTGGACGTCTGTGCTCTCCTGGGACACCAGCCCAAGTCAGTCTGAGCAGAGCCACCAGATGAAGAGGCCATGTGTAGGAGTTCTGGCTGACGGCCAGTCTCAGCTGTTAGACCTTATGTGATGGAGGAAGCCTCCAGATGATTCCAGCCCAGGCTGCCAAGTCCCCCAGCCTTCCAGCCTTCCTGGCTGAGAACAGAGACTACTTGCTTCTCTTTGCCTTGTTTGAGTTCCTAGCCCCCTGGAACCCGAGAGAATCTTTCTATCTATCTATCTATCTATCTATCTATCTATCCTCTGTCATCTACCTATCAGGCTAGGCTCCATGCCCAACGTGGGGCTTGACTCACGACCTTGAAACTGGGAATCTCATGCTCTCCTGACAGAGCCAGCCAGGAGCCCCAAGAGGAAAATCTTGTTAGGGGGCCCAGTGAGTTAGAGGTGGAGGAGGGTCCTCTCTGAAGGGACAATGGTTCTGAGCACCCAGGCGAGTCCCCCTCTGAGCTCCTGTTGAGGGGTACAGCCTTCGGGGCCAGGCCCTGAGGCACAGAGCAGGACCAAGAAGGATGAAGAATCCAGGGATGCGGTGGGGACAATGGGGGAGCATGCTGCCCACCCCACAGGGTGTGGAGTTGAGAGCGTGACCCATGTGAAACCCCCCCGGGGGGGCCAAGAGCAGGGACAGCAGGTGTCCCCCCAGCAGGCTTTACCAGTGGATGTGGAGCGGCACTTGTGGACAATTCCGGGGAAAGGCCCGCGGTGTGCGGAGCTCTGTGAGAACCCCTTTGTGCCCCTCTCTTCTCTCAGAGCCTGGGCACAGCAGTCATGGTGGATCTGTCAAGCCACAGCCCCCAGACAGGAGGTTCCAGGGCTTTCTGGCTGCTCTGATGGCGGCTGCACCCACGCATCTCAGAAGGAGGTGCATGGAATACTAAAAAATTTAAGTGCTGCAATCAGGACTCTGAAAGTAAATGGAGCTGGAATTATTGAGGGAAATTTACAAGTTAAATAACCTAAAAGGCTGCAAATGCAAATGACACTAAATTAGCAGGAACTTGGGGGGCACAAGAATGACTCGTCCTTTCTCAAAAAAGAAAGTGGTCGGAGATCCAATCACAAACCAGGAAAGACGGGGGCCAAGCCCCGTTGTCCCCATGCAGCATCTGTACATTACAGGGTGCCTAGCGCCCCGTGCCCCAAATGCCAGAAGCTCCCCTGTTCTCATGACAACCAAAAATACCCCCTGCGCCCGGGCTTGTTAGGACGCGTGGCTGGGAAGCATGAACACTGCGCTTCCCAGGTGGGAGCGTGAGTGGTGGCAGCTCTCCCTGCTGTGGCCCCCTGACAACTGGATGGTCTGCTGAGCTTTTCAGGCCCTCGGCCGAGGCCTCTCCCGCTTGCTGAGGGCCAGCCAGTGGAGCCGGTCCCTCTATACCTCTCCTGATGCCCTTGAGCTGGGGGGCCCACTGGTGTGTAAGGCTGGCCAAGGGCTTCAGTCCCACGTGCACAGGGCCCCAAATCCCAGTCTTGCTGCTGCGATCCTCTGGTGGCTGGGACATAGCCACGGCAGGCCGGCAGGTGCACAGCCCAGCCTGACAGGTGGGACACAGAAACCCGCTGATGCTTTGGGTCTTGCCATGATTTCCTGGGGCCACCTTCATGTGGGTCCTGAACTTGAACGGCCTAAACAACAGAAGGAGATTGTGTCCCGCTTCTGGAGGCCAGAAGTCTGAGCTCCGGGTATCAGCAGAGCTTCCTTCCTGTAAGGCTGACGGGGGAGGATGGGCCCCAGGGCGCTGTCCTGGCGTTCAGTGGTCCCTGGGCTTGTGGCGGCAGAGCTCCAGTCTTCACGCGTTGTTTCTCCTGTGTGTCTGTCTGTCCCCCTTTCTCTAAGGTCACCTGTCGTTGGACTGGGGCCCACCCTAATGACCTCATCCTAACTTAATCGTCTGCAAAACCCCTTTTCCAAATCAGGTCACATACTCAAGGACTGGGGATGAGGACTTCAGGGTCTTTGGGGGACGCAATTCGACTCTACACAAGTGTTCTAGGCAAGTTCTGTGGAAAAGGCACCATGCCAGCCACTGAAAGGATGTGGCCCTGCCTTTGGCTCCAGCCTCAGAGGGTAAGCGCCGCCACATCTGTAGGCAAACGGAGCGCCTGAGTCATTTCTCAACTGAATTCATATTGTCTTTGGCTCCAGTTCATTCTGGGATCCGGCTGCCTACCAAGGACTAAGCTGGGGCTCTCCAGTGGGGAGCATCCTGGGGACCCTGACCTGGGGAATATGGGTAACCAGCATGCAAAGCAATAGGATATTGAATGGACATGCAGAATGGACAGACTTGCCCTTGGCACTTACATTCTCAAAGTGAGCTTAAATGCAGACCATAAATCAGCAAGCCCTCTACTCTGGCCCCTCCTCCACCCCCCAGCTGGGCATCCTGTGATGCCCCCTCCACCCCCACTGCCACCTCCAGGGCTGAGCAGCTGAGTGCAGGCAACCTTCAGAGGAAAGGCTGCCCCTCCTGCCACGAGCACAGGCAGGCAGGAAAGAGTCCTGGGCGGGGGTCCCGAAATCTGGGTTCTAAACTCAGTCCTGTCGCCAAAGAGCAGCTTGACCTTGGGCAGACCCTGAACGCTAACTGGCCTCTGCTCAGGGGCTAGGTGGCGCTAAGATCCCTGCCAGTGCCAAGATTCCAACTCCATGAGGAGGGCAGGAGGTCGTGGGGAATGCTCACAAGGTCACTTCAAGCAGGAACCCCTGCCCTTCAGTTCCTGAGAGGAACCTTTACTTGCTTATCAGGCCTCAGCTGCCCAGGCCTCTCTGTGTGCCTGGCCTCTCACGCTGAGCACAGCGAGCACATTGTTTTTCCCTGTGGGAAGTTCCAGATAAGGAGCGGGGCTCTACAGCCAGATCAGGACTGGACTCCACGGTCAGGTCCCACCTCGCCTTATCTTGACACTGCACCTCTGCCTCCTGACCCAGGGTATAGTCGCACATGTACGTGCGTGCCCTCTTCTCTGCCCACCCACTCTTTACAAACCAACTCAGGTTTCACCTCCTCCACGAAGTCTTCCTGGGTACAACTTTATGCAGCATATCAGCATCAATCCTTCCTCATTTCAGTCATGGCACTTACTGCCTGGATTGTATATTGAGGTCCAAATAATCTCTAGGCGACATTTAAATGCAGCTTCAAACATATAAACCAAGAGATGTCAGCAGCTCGTGTCTGGCCCTGGATCTCTAGTCATTCATCAGGCTGAGGACTCCCTAGCACTTGTCAATCTGTAGACTTACTATATTCAGTTCTGGGACTTTTTTGTGTATCTTTACAAACTAACTTTCTCCCTATTACATTCTTTGTTCCTTATTTCCAAAACTTCAATTGGACATCCTGGATTTATTTCCTAATTGTGTTTTCTCACCTAAATTCCAAGAATTGGAAGTCATGAAACACATATTGAAAGGATATTTCCAATCTTTCTACAGTGTAAAGTTAGACCCGCCCAAAGCACATCATTGTGAGTTTTCAGGATACTAAAGACAAAGAGAAGACTCTAAAAGCTTGCAAAAAGGGGGAAAAATACATTTAATAGGAGGGACCATGGATCAGAATGGCCTCAGACTTCTCATCAATAACTATTAGATGGTAGCAGTGCCTTCAAAGCTCTGAGGGAAAGCGATTACCAAGCAACAGTTAGAAAGCCAGCTAAGCCGCTAAGCATTAGGGCAACACAGACATGTTTAGATCCGCAGGGTCCTGAGGGTTCACCTCTCAAGCCTCCTTTCTCAGGAAGCTGCTGGAGGATATACTTAAGTCAAAATGGGCAAACAAAGCAAGTGACGAGAAGGGGATCCGGGAACTGGGCTGCCTCCCCAGAGAGAGGTGGAGGGCATCTCCAGGATCCCGGCCCAGGGCGCCAGCAGCTTTCACCCCTTTCCATGGGAGCAGCCCAGAAGGCCCACGGAGGGAGTTCTGCGGATGCCCAAATTAATAGGATATCTGACATATATGAATCTACCCAACTTGTAAACTGGAAAGATTTTGGTAATAAGAAAGTAACAAATATATAGAAAACTAAGTTGTAGAAAATGCAAAACACTCATTAAATCCAGAGTAAACGAAAAGTTACGGCAGAAGGAAAAAATAATCGTGGCTCACCTGTGTATAGCAGTTAACTAATCTGTTGCCATAAACTCGGAAAATTGATCTAACCACAGATAAGTCACAGCTGGGAGGTGCCGGCCGAGAGCGGAAGGCGTGAAGGGCCAAGGAGACCGGAAGTGCCGGGATTAAAGGTGAGGGAGACCGGAAGTGCATGGCTGTGGAAGGTGAGGGGTGAAGGAGACCGGAAGTATAAAGGTGTGAAGGGGGTGGAGACCGGAAGTATAGGTTGAAAGTGAAGAAAAGCTAAAGTGTCATCGTCAGTACTCAGTTGGAAACACCTAAAGTGGAAAAGCTAAAACTACAGGGCTGTTCTTTAGCGACGTGGGGGTAAATAGTGCAAGAAGGTTTTAAAAGTTGAGGGCTCCCCCTGTGGAGAACAGGAAGTGGGCAGGTGGGAAATGCTCCTGTAACTATGTGCCTTTAAACCGACATTCTGGTAAAATTAGGGAAAGCGAGGGGCGCCTGGGTGGCTCAGTTGGTTAGGCGACTGCCTTCGGCTCAGGTCATGATCCCGGAGATCCGCGATCGAGGCCCACATCGGGCTCCCTGCTCGGCGGGAAGGCTTCTCCCTCTCTCGCTGTGTTTCGCTCTGTCAAATAAAATCTTTAAAAAAAAAAAAATTAGGGAAAGCGAGACCCTGACGAGTTGACTGGATGTGCCGAGTGCGGAGCCGGGGCCCACCCGCCACCCCCAGGACGCCCCTAGCAAGCGCGGGGCACGGAACCCCACAGTCACCGGGTCAGCCCGACCGCCACACCCCACGACTGCGGGCGCCACGCGGCCCCCGGGGAGCGCGGAGTGAGGGGCGGAGGTGGGACCTTCCGGGAGCCAGGGCAGCAGCGGTGGGCCCGAGCGTTCCGTGTCGTGGGGGTCCGGCTCGGGCTCGCAGAGCCCCGTTCGCCCGGCGGGCGCTCCGAGGGCCCCGAGAACCTCGGAGGCTGTCGGTCCCGCGACGGCCGCCTGGTGGCGCCAGAGCCCGCGCCAGCTCGCTGGCTCCCGGCCGCCGCCCCCGGGACGCCCGGGTCTAACCGCGCGGGAGGGTCGGGTCTCCAGGTGCGTGTCTCCGGCCCGCACCTCGGCACCTCCAGGGGAAATTTTCTTTCTCTGGCAAATTTCAAGTCCAAAAGCAGGCCGAACGGTACTACGAAAAGCTAAGTCCCTGTCTCCTACCCCTTCACCCTGTTTGTTTCTCAAAGCCGATCTCAGACAGCCCGCCATCCGTCTGTAAGTATCTCGGCTGGTAACGCTATCAGATAAGACTCAGAACAAATCACCGTCCCAGTGTCATTACCACAGACGTTGAACAGACCGAAGTCCTGGATCAGGAATGCCAGGAATGGGGCGGGGGCAGGAATCTTCAGGCTCAGGTAGAGAGCCGGGAGCTCCAGACAGGCCGGAGCCGGTTTCTTTGGGGGGAGAGGAAGCCCCCGCGCTGTGGCCCACACACAGTGGGGTCGTGCAGAGCTGGGTCGGGTGGACAGTTCGAGGAACCGGCTGGGGAGTCCTGGTGCTGCTCAATCCTTCCCACTCAATGCCTCCAAACATTTTTAGGTGAGCTGGACAGTGAGGGGAACGTGATGGATAATTAGTCCCTTCTGGGCTGTTCTGTCTTGTCCCATAAAGTTCAGCGCTATTCTTAAAGCTTAAATCCTGGGCGACTCTCTCTACTCCGCTGGTCCAGTGTGGCTGAAGAACTGAGCAGCCCATCTCTCCTACCACCCCCGCCCCTACTCCCTCCAGCAGCTAACCCCGCCCCTGGTCAGACCGAAGCCCGGACCCCGCCCACTCTGCTCTTTCCTTGGGTCCTTTTGCGTCTTATTTTGTGGCAGGTCACTCCAGGGAAGCAGGTGAGGGTGACGATAAGCAGACACAGGTAGTTGTCACGCGTTGCATTTCTCCCAGTCTCCCCCAGAACACTGCATGGAGTTCTAGATAGGGTGGGGGCTCATAGACCCGGGCTGATGCCTAGCTTTGCGGGACAAGCTGGCTGACCTTGAGCGCCACTTCACCTTTCCTGGGTGCAGGGTGGAGACAGTGGCACCAAGCGTAGCTTTCAAGCTTCAGGGGAAATCCTAAATGCTGAACTCAATGCCTGGTCTCTCCCAGGCCCCTTCTCAGACTCCCTGCTCACTGCAGGCATCTTTTGGCTCACTCATTCATCCCTCTGCACAAACGTGTGTTGACCACCTACTTCCTGTTAGGTGCTGGGAATGCTGAATCGAGCAAAACTGAGCTGATGCCCGCGTTCAACCCAGCTGGGTTAGAGAAGACATGCTCTACCAAGGGCCATGTGAATTGTGAGCGAGCAGAGAAAGATTTTCCAGCCTTCTGGAGGAGCAGGGCTTTCCCAGATGAGATGCGCTGGAGGGTGGCCCCAAGGCTGGCTTCCCTGATCCATTCAAGGCCATCCAGGGGAACCCATGGGACCTCTCCTCACCCTCCAGGCCCTATCTCAGGGGAAAGGGTGTCCTTGCTTGTTTCCTGACCCTCTGCCCCTCCCCCTTGGTCTCATGCTGCTCTTTTTCTCCAGCTCAGTGGTGGAAAATGGGTTCTTGGGGGCTTGAGGTGGCTCTTTGCAGCCTAGCCACCTGGGGAGACGCGGAGTCAGCCAGAACTCGCACCCACTGCCCCAGACCAGTCAGCTGTGGCTAGTTGGGGTACATTATACTAGAGGTCACAGGGCCAGACTTACAGCCCTGAGGATGCACAAAGAAGGTGGGCAGGTGCAGCGGCCTTGCTCCTCTTAGCACAGCCTCCTAGCCCAACCACAGCACTTTCTCTTCCAAATCCACCCAGGAGGGCGCACTACAGAACGTAGATGAGGAAAACAAGGGGGGGGGGGGCGCGGGGGAGAATTTGTTTCCTGCGAATCTGCTATAACCCAGCCCCCATCGAGGAGGCAGAGCCATCCTCCCTCCAGAGGCTCTGGTGGAGAAGCTATTCATGCGCCTCTCTCAGCTCCTGGCGGCACTCTGTGGACACATCACTCCAGTCTTTAAGGCTGGCATCTGAGCTCTGCCTTCACGGTACCTGCTCCCCTGGAGGGACATCAGGTCTCCCTCTGTCTCTCTCTTATAGGACATTTGTGCTTACGTTTAGAGCCACCCAGATAATCCAGAATAGCCTCTCCATTGTCCGGATCCTGAATTTAAACACAGCAGCAAAGACCCTTTTTCAGATAAAGTAACATTTACAGTTTACACTCATTAGGACCTGGTATCTTTGGGAGCCATTATCAGTCTACCGTGGGGAGATAAGTAACTGCTCAACATCACACAGCTGATTAGGTGGTGAGGCTGGTATCTAAACCCTAGTCTGCCAGAAGGAACAGCCGATGCTCTTGACACATTCTTATTCCCTGGTGCTCTGGAATTTCTATATGAGACCACCATCAGAACGGCCTGTTCTATCCTCAGCTCTGGTCACCAACTGGTCACCAACTGGTCACATGAGTTGAAAGATGCTGAGAAAGCTTCCCTACCATAAGGCGTTTGCTCTCCTGGCCTGTCCCAGCCCAAGTCAGTAATCCTGAGAGCCCAGGGCACCTGAAGGACAATCTGCAGAGCCACGGAGGCCATTGTCGCATTCATTCATTTATTCCTTCACGGTACAGGTGTGTATCATTACAGATCAGGTGTGCCAGGGTCTGGAAACATCCCGACTGACTCATGGGGACAGGTCTGGGGAAACCACAGTGGAATTTTTGGCTGAGAGGAACATGAGAATGTGGAGGACCCTGTCTCACCCTTCTCTTGTATCTCCAAAACCAGAACTAGAAAGGGAGAGCAATGTAGGATCAAGCTGAATAATGAATCTATCATTGATCATTAACTGCTGTTAATATCAGCAAAAGAGGTAGCCAGACCATGTGTGGCTCGTGATGGACGAACACAGCCCTGCCTCCCCGTGGTGCAAACAGCAACACCGGGGCTGGGAGACACCTTACAGGGCAAGTGACTCAGTTCCTCCACACACACAGAGTCAAGAAACCTATGGGGGGGAGGGGTAGAAAAGTCTTAACAGACATATGAAGCAATTTCAACATGTGAACGTTATTGAATCCTGATTCAAACAAGCTAGGTATTTTTTAAATGACATTTGTAAGATAATTAGGTATTTAAACACTGGGTATTTGATAAAACGTAGAAAGTATTGTTAATTTTTTGGGTGTGATGATGGTATTAAGGTTTTATATTTTTAAAACTTATATTTTTATATGTTATTCATGTTTAGAATAAATTTGTTTTTATTTTTTGTATATTAAATACAAATATACATGTTTATATTTCATGTTTTGTATTTATATTACTTTAAAATATTTAACCATATTTTGTATTTTTATAATTTTAATTTTAAAAATTTTAATGTTTTATAAAATAGATGTTTAAAGTTTTTCATAAAAACATCATATATTTAATTTAAATTTTTTTAAAGATTTTATTTATTTATTTGACAGACAGAAACACAGCCAGAGAGGGAACACAAGCAGGGGGAGTGAGAGAGAGAGAAGCAGGCTTCCGCCGAGCAGGAAGCCTGATGTGGGGCTCCATCTCAGGTCTCCAGGATCATCATGACCTGAGCTGAAGGCAGTCGCTTAACCAACTGAGCCACCCAGGCGCCCCTTAAATTTTTTTATAAAGACGAACTTTTATCTTCTAGAGATACACACCAAAATATGTGCTAATGAAATAATATGAAGTCAGGGATTTTCTTTAAGCAAATACAAGGAGAGGGCCCCTGGCTGGCTTAGTTAGTAGAATACGCAACTCTGGGTCTGAGGTGGCGAGTTCAAGCCCTGCATAGGGCATAGAGTTTACATACATGAAAATACAAAGAAAGGGGAGAGAATAGGAGCTGTAACTTGAAGCTGAGTGATGGCTACCCAGAGGTTCATTAGACTACAGTCTACTTGTGTATATGCTTAATTTTTTTTACATGAAAAGTGTAAAGGCTTAAAAAAGCATAAGGGGCATTCGAGGTCTGTTTAAAGGAGATGTTTCTTATTCAATTCTTTTCCTCAAACGTTCCTGCTCCTACAGCTCCCCACAATTGAGAGTACGGTCCTGTTCCCGCCGGCCACTAGGCGGCGCGTGGCCCCCTAAGCAAGATCTGCGGAAGCCCAGCTGCAGCCCAGCCAGCCTGGTCCCACGTGCGTGGGGAAAGGATTGCTCTGGACTGGAAGGGCACGGAGAGCCACACAGCCCCTCATCACTATCCCCCAGCCAGCACATTCCACCGCATCCCTTCCCAGCTTCGCCTGGCACCTTCCTGGTAGGATTCTTTCTGTTGGAAGAACAAGGAACACCCCAATAGAGGCAGGACTTGTATTTCACACATCTCCTTGCCTGTGTGGCCAGAGAAACCCCAGTGGGATCCAGCCCCGTTCCACAGGTGCCTTTGAAGGTTAGAAGAGGGAACTTCTTCCACAGACTCACGAGAAGTCTCCTAAAATTTTAGAGTGTCCAGCTTCAGGAGGAACGGTTGTGATGTGCTTGGAGCGAGAGGGGTCCCCGGCTTGTGGCCACACCCACAAGTCTCCTTGGGCTTCTGGAACAGGAGGGTGAGAAATTAAAAAGGAAGTGTCAGCCTGTGGGGGAGACAGAGCAGGGGTTTCCATGCCTGTTGGGCAGAGAGCATGGAGAACTGCCCTACGTTTAGGGTATAAGGTGCAGAAGTTCTGTGCTGGCCTCTGCTGCAGGAGCTGCCACACACCAGACCTAGGCTACTCTGCTCAAAGCCAGAAGCCCATCTTTGACTGGACCAGAGGGATTTGCCTATATTCTATCTGGCTGCCAGCAGAAAACTGAAACATAAAATCCACAGCCTCTTTTGCAAATACAATGTCCAGAATTCAATAAAAATTACCAGACACAGGCTAAAAAAAAAAAAAAAAAAAAAAAAAAGATTTGAACAACCAAAGATCTATAAGATGGAAAGTAAGCACACGCAAAGGTGCTCACCCTCAGTAGTCACTAAGAAAAATAAATGCCAATTAAAATGCAGTATTGCTACACACCCACTGAAGTGACTATAGCAGAAACACTGACGGTGTCAAGCGTTGGCAAAGATGCAGAGCCACCGGAACTCGCATACTGCTGGCGATATAACCACTCGGAATACAGCCTGGTAGTTTATCTAAGAGTGAAAGGGGTGACCCAGCCACTCCTCATTTTAGGTATTTATCCAAGAGAAAGAAAAACGTATGTCTGTAAATAGACTTATACAAGAATACTCATAGCAGTTTTTTTTTAAGTTCTTTTTTTTAAAAAAATATTTTTATTTATTTATTTGACAGAGAGAAACACAGCCAGAGAGGGAACACAAGCAGGGGGAGTGAGAGAGGGAGAAGCAGGCTTCCTGCCGAGCAGGGAACCCGATGTGGGACTCGATCCCGGGTCTCCAGGATCATGACCTGAGCCGAAGGCAGTCGCTTTACCAACTGAGCCACCCAGGCACCCGCAGTTTTTTTTTTTAATAGCCCCAAAGTGGAAGCTACTTAAATGTCCATCAACAAATGTATCTCATGGGGTGCCGGGGTGGCTCAGTCATTAAGCATCTGCCTTCAGCTCAGATCATGATCCCGGATTCCAGGGATTGAGCCCCGCATTGGGGTCCCTGCTCAACGGGAAGCCTGCTTCTCCCTCTCCCATTCCCCATGCTGTATTCCCTCTCTCACTGTCTCTCTCTTTCTCAAATAAATAAAATCTTTAAATAAAACAAACAAACTAACAAAAGTGTATCTCCTGAAATACTACTCAGCAATACAAAGGAACAAGCTATTGATACGACTATATGGATAAATCTCAGAATAACTATGCTGAGTGGAAGAAGCCAGATCAAAAGAGAGTACATAGCATGGGATTTGATTTATATAAAATTCTAGAAAATGAAAACTGATCTAAGGGGATCTATAATGATAGTGGTTGCCTGGGGATGGGGGAAGGACTAGAGAGGGATGTATTACCAAGGGACACAAGGGAACTTTGGGGAGTGTATTAGAGTCCTCCAAAAAAATATATGGAGATTATATATATATATATATATATATATATATATATATATACATACATATATATATTCATCATATATGTGTTCATATATGAACATATATTCATATATTTTATATGTTTACTATAAGAGGTGCTTACTTACTACAGACAGTAAGTGTGACTCAGGGTGATCCTGAAAGACAGCAGTGAAGGGAAAGCCTCCCAGTAGATACATTTTGTTTTGGAGGTCTACACTGACTATTGTGTTACGGGTAATAGATTCACTGGCTGGTCAGGAAACCTGGATGGTCAAGACCAGAAGGCTTGTGACCAGGAAGTCTGGGAAAGAGGTACATGGATGGAAGCCCCAGGATGAGCATCATGTGAAGATACCAAGGTATCGTGGATGTTCCCATCTGGGACATCCACGCAGAACCCCCAAGCAGAGATGCTTGATAATCAAGCTGATGTAATGATCAATCTGTCCCATAAATGTCACTCAACCCATTTCCTCTGCCACCCCAGTGCATCCTCAGAAAATACCCTTCACTAGGGCTAATAGCAGTATCACCTCCGTTGAGTTCCCAAATACCTAACTACTAGCAAAGACCACCACTGAATCCCCAATATTGCACCTTCCCCTGAGGGGCCAGGCTGGTAACTTGTATTGCTCCTTCATGGAGAGAACCAGCAGTCTCCTCTCCTAGGAAGGGAGTCCTGTTCCAGGTACAGACTTGCTTTCTTTACCTGCATTACTTCTGCCAACGCCACCTCTTGAAGATTTTCAGAAAGCCCTATTCATTGTCATGGTAACCCGCACAATGTCATCTCCAACCAAGGAGCACGTTATATAGCAAAAGGCATGAGGCCTTGAGCTCATGCGCATGGAATTCACTGGTCTGTGCATGGTTACTGAGAAACTCAGTGGTGACCGTTCAAATGGACTGGGGAATGGCCTGCTGAGGGCTCAGTTACGGCACCAACTGGAGACATCTTCTCCAGGAGATACCACATCTATATGGTGCTGTTTCCCTTATAGCCAGATTATGTGGGTTCTATTCTTTGACAGGGTAGCATTAGAGACTCAAATAGGCCTGGTGTGTAGCCTGGGGCAGAAATGTTCGAGATCTGAAGAGAAGGTATGGCATGATCACTTAGATTCTTGGACATGTACAAGGACTAGGAAGTGATTTCTCTCACGATTTCACCGAACAATCCTCTTACAGAACATTTGCTTCCCCCTAACGTTGGACTATGTAGGATTGGAGGTCCTAGTGCCCATGAAGGAACATTCCCTGGAGACCACAATCTTGAACCCACTAAACTGGAAGCTCGGGGTTTGACTGGTCACTTTGGGGCTTCTCATGTTGCGGACCCAGCAGGCATCGAATGGGGTTTGCTGTACGGGGCCTGGTAGAACAGAAAAGGGGCAAGTAGGACCACATCTGAACCAGAGGATTTGCTGCATAGTCTAACCTGAGATCAGTACCTGATCAGACTTGGTGTCTCCTCTGGGGGAGGGGCGTAGGATTTATTCTCTAAATAAAGGACAAAAACACTCTCTGATTCATTCTCCATCCCTCTCTTGCCTACTTTGTGCCCAGGAGGCTGACTGCACCAGACTGTATCATCTGGGCTCTCTCATCTTTTGGCTTCCAGTTGGATTTGACCAAAGGAGGCATGAGAAGGAGATGGTGGGTTTGGAGGAAATGCAGGTGAGGGGATTTATTGTGAGTCTGACTGGTTGCTTGACCTACTGCTCCTGCTGGGCTGACCCTCTTCAACATGGTTCTGATAGCACCATCCCTCTCTTTGTTCCCTTGGTCTCCCTTTGGTGCTAATGCCTGGGTGTTTTATCACTATTTTCCCTTAGCCCTGCCCATGTGTCATAAAGAGATTCTTTATTAACTTTCTTCAATTAAACCTTCTTTCTGTGTTATATACTTCCTGCTGGTGGCCTGACTGATCCTGAGATCTTTAAGTAATTCACCTTCAGTGAAGCATAAAGTTCATGATGAGAGGAAATGGTCAGAGAGGAACTTGTACAGGGAGGGTGACTGATTATGAGAAGTGTATTCTGGGGTAATGTCAGCTTCGTGTGGCATTGAGCAAACTAACCTCGTTGTGCCTCTGTTTCATCACCTATAGAATAAGGATAATGACAGGACACATCTTTTGGATGACTGTGAAACATTTAAAACAGTGTCTGGCACAGAAAATGATCAACATGGTTAGGAACAATGAATCACTGCAAGGTTTTAAGGAAGCAAGTGACCAGGTCAGATTTGGTGATCCAAAAACCTATTCTGGAGGAAATGTGGAGAAGACACAGGGTTTGTCAGTGACCTAGTGGAGTGGAATAAGACCAGAGGCAGAAACACCAGTAAGGACACTACTGCAATAGTCCTAGCAAAATAAAGAAATACATACATACATAGGAGTCCCTGGGTGGCTCAGTCGACTGGGCTTCGAACTCTTGGTTTTGGCTTAGGTCATGATCTCAGGGTCATGGGATCAGGCCCCATGTCAGGCTCTGCACTCAGTAGGGAGTCTACTTGTCCCTCTCCCTCTCCCCTCTCTCCTCCTGCAAATAAATAAATAAATAAATAAATAAATAAGATCTGTTTTAAAATATATACATACATAGTAAAATTGAGGATGTACCATTCAAACAAAGAAACTAAGGAAGAAAAATAACATGAGCTATAAGAAGTAGGACTTTCGGCACAATATCTGGGACCTTTAGGTAGTTCAATTTTGCTGAAGCATGATGTGCAAGGTGAGGCCCATGGTAGAGATGTCCCTACTCCAGCTGCACACCCACACTGACTGAGGTCAGGAGTGAATCCTCCCAGCCTGCTGTCACTCCCTCCACCACCACTCCCATCTTAATTCCTGATGACTTGAATATCCATATACAGGATACTTCCAAGTATCTGACCTCAGTTGCTTCAGCTCCCCTCCTTCAATGACTCTGTCCTCCACTCCCCACCCCCCAGCTGCTCATTTTCATGGTCTCACCCTTGGACCTTATTACCAATAATGGCAACCTTCCCATGCCTGAGTCAACATCCATATCTTTTCCTCACCTTGTCCCTTCAAGATCTCCTCCTCCTATCCTCAAGATTAGTTGATGAGCATGCCCCTCATTTCACTGAGGAAATAGCAGCGGTCAGCAAGGAGCTCCCATAAGTTCCTACAACTGCCCGTCCCACCTACCCGCCTCGTGCCTGCTTGCTCTTCCCTCCAGTTCTTTGTCAGCTCAGCCCAGAGACTCTGGGTGCTGGGTGAAGCCTAGGCATGGGGGTCTTGAAATGTTTCCTAGATGATTTTTACAAACATTCAACACTGAGAGCTGCTACTGTGGATGAGTAGCCCGTGCTCTCTCTTTACCTACTCCAGAAGATTATTCCAGAAGTCCTTTCCCTCCCAGCATCATTGATTTTCTTTCTCTACCAGCTCTTTCCCACCAGCTACAAACATGCTGTTAACTTCCCCAATTTAAGGAAAACTTTTCAATCCCATTTCTTCCTCCAAATACTGCCTCACTTTTCTACTCTCCTAGCAAAATTTCTCTAAAGGGTTGTCCATAATTGTGTCTGTAATTCCTTTTTTTCCATTTGCTTTCCAGGCTTTGCCCCATGGACCCACCAAAGCTGTTGTCATCAAGTCCGCCAATGGCTTCTTCATTGCTGTCTTAGATGGGCGATGACCAGTCTTCAACTTTAGTGGCCATCAGCAATATTTGACACAACTCACTCCTCTCTCCCCTAGAATGCTTTCTTGACTTGGCTTCCCAGATACCACATTCTTCTTGTCTTCCTCCTAATTCGAGATGAATACATGTCAGCATCCTTTCCTGGCTTCTCCTTATATCCAAGCTCTCAACACTGAACTGCCCCAAGGCTCAGAATTTGGACTTCCTCATCCTTTTAGGGCACTTGTCTAGTCTCACGACATTAATGCTATCTAAATGGTGACTCCTAAATATGTATTTCCAGCCTAAACTCCAGAATCCTACATCCAAATGCCACCTTGACATCTCTTCTTGAATGTGTAACTTATCATGTCCAAAATGGCGTTCCTGATCTTTTCCTTAAACACATTCCTCCCAGCCTTTCCCATCCTTCCATCCTGATCCTTGCACCCATCATGACTCCTTTCTTCCCTTCCCACCCAAATCATACAGAGAACAAATGCCTTTGGCTCTGCTATCAAACTATACTAAGAACGCAACCATTCCTCACCATCTTGATGACTGCTTTTTGTTCGAACCCTCCATGGCCCACCACCTGAATGATTCAAATAGCCTCCTAGCTGGTCCCTTTCTCCTGGATCTTCCCATACAGTGTCTGCTCAGCACGGTGGTCATATTGGTCTGTTCTGTCCATCCTTGCTCAAATCCTCCAGTGGCTTCCCATCTCATTCAGAGTAAGACACAAAGTCCCCAGACAGCCTACAAGGCCCTGTATGCCCCCCACCCCCCACCCATTACCTCTGTGACCTCGGGACCTCCGGTTATGTTGCAGCTTCTCTAACTCACCAGTCCCATAAGTCCAGGGACTTTGCACTTGGTGTCCCCCTTCTCCTATGCCAAACTTCGCATCTCCCTTTGCTGCTGTTGGCTTTTTTAAATGATTTTATTTTTTTATTTTCTTATTTTTTTAAGATTTCATTTATTTATTTGACAGAGACAGAGAGAGAGGGAGCATGAGAGAGGGAACACAACCAGGGGGAGTGGGAGAGAAGCAGGCTTCCCACTGAGCAGGGAGCCTGATGTGGGACTCGATGCCAGGATCCTGGGATCATGACCTGAGCCAAAGGCAGACACTTAACCAACTGAGCCACCCAGGTACCCTAAGCTCTTGGTTGTTTTTTTTAATTAAACTTTTTTTTAAAGATTTTATTTATTTATTTGACAGAGAGAGAGAGATCACAAGTAGGCAGAGAGGCAGGCAGAGAGAGAGAGGAGGAAGCAGGCTCCCTGCTGAGCAGAGAGCCCATGCGGGCCTCCATCCCAGGACCCTGAGATCACGGCCTGAGCTGAAGGCAGAGGCTTTAACCCACTGAGCCCACCCAGGCACCCTAAACTTTTTTTTTTTTTTTTTTTAGTAAGCTCCTCGCCTAGCATGGGACTCAAACTCACAAACCCAAGTTCAAGGGTCTCATGCTCTTCCAGCTAAGCCAGTCAGAAACCCCTAAACATTTTATGTTGGGATAATTCTGTAGTCACATGAAGTTGTAAGCCATTATACAGAGAGGCCCTGTGCATTCCTATCCAGTTTTCCCCAGTGGCAGCATCTCGCAAACGGCAGTACCATATGGCAACTAGGGTACCCCTGGAGCATTGTATTAGGCGCCTGCGGATACTGCGGCAATTATCACCGACTGGGTGGCTTAAAACAATAGTAATTAATTCTCCCACAGTTCTGGAGGCCTGAATTTCTAAATCCAGGCATAGGCAGAGCCCTACTCCCTCCCGAAGCTCTAGGTGAGAATTCTCCCCTTGCTATTTCCAGCTTCTGATGGTGGTCGGCCCCGTCTTTCTCTGTTCTGCCTTCACATCACCTTCTCCTGTGTGTGCCTGTGCAGTTTCTTGCCTCTCTCTTATAAGGCCTCTTGGGATGGTGTTTAGAGCCCACAGGGATAATCCGGGATAATCTCCTCGTCTCAAGATCCTTAATCTAATTGCCTCCGCAAAGACCTTTTTTCCGAATAAGGTAACACTTACAGGTTCCGGACATTG
The DNA here is from genome assembly GCA_004023965.1 of Spilogale gracilis. Taxonomy (NCBI): domain Eukaryota; kingdom Metazoa; phylum Chordata; class Mammalia; order Carnivora; family Mephitidae; genus Spilogale; species Spilogale gracilis. Next base: position 6,724 of record PITA01014072.1, on the reverse strand, counting down.
GGATGGGGACATATCTTTGGGAGCCACCAAGATGGGGCATCATCGTGGAACTCTTTGGTTGCTGAATTTTCTCGAGGGCTTTTTCTGCATCAGTTGATGTGATTTTGTGATTTTTCTTCTTTAGCTTCTTACTATGGTAGATTACATTGATGGACCTCTGAATATCTGACCAGCCTTTGAGGCCTGGAATGAACACCCCTCATATTTTTCTTACTGTTGACTGTCCTTCTCATTTGAAGGTGAGTTCCAAGATGGTAGAAACCCTTTGGTTCATGGTGTTCATTGCTGTATCCTAGTACCTAAAACAATGGCCGGCAGATCATAAGCGCTCAGTACCTATCTGATGAGGGGATTAAAGAACAATAGAGAGGAGGCGGGAATTCCAGGATTATATTGGAAGGAAATTCCAGGATAACAGCTGTTGGCAACCAGTCCAGACTGGAATAGGCTGGAAGGCTCCTGGAGCGCCTTAGAGTCTGAACGCCCCGAGAGGGGACTTAGGCTGTCAGCAGAGACTTGGGGTTGATTGTTTAAGTATGTAAAAACCTAAGGAAGCAAATAAGAATTTTTCAAAAAGAGATAATTATTACCGTGGTATATACTTACAATGCCATATTATTCTATTTTATTTTTTTAAGATTTTATTTATTTGGCAGAGAGAGACACAGCAAGAGAGGGAACACAAGGAGGGGGAGAAGGAGAGGGAGAGGGAAAAGCAGGCTTCCCACTGAGCAGGGAGCCCGATGCGGGGTCTTGATACCAGGACCATGGGATCATGACCTGAGCTGAAGGCACCCCATTGCCATATTATTCGAAAAAGAAACGAGCTATCAAACCATAAGAAGATAATGAATGGAGGAAACTTAAATGCATATTACTCCACGAAAGAAGCAGGTATGAAAAGGATACATACTGTATGCTTCCAACTATATGGGATTCTGGAAAAGACAAAACTAAGGAGATCAGGGTTTGTGGGGAGGGAGAGAGCAAGAGACAGAGCACAGAAGTTTCGTAGGGCAGTGAAATTATTTTGTATGAGAGCATGCTAGTGGATACGTCATTACACATTTGTCCAAATCCATAGAATGAACAAGGAAAGTGAACTCCAATGTCAACGGTGGACTTTGGGGATAACGATGTGTCAGTGTGGGTTCCCTGATTGTAACAAATGTCCCGTTCTGGTGGTGTGCCATTTCTGTAGTGGGGAGAGGGTTGTGGGGAGGAGGCAGGGGTATATGGGAATTTTCTGTACTTTCTACTCAGTTTTACTGTGAAACTAAAATTGCTCTAAAAAAAGTTTATTTCCAAAAGGCGAATTATGAACTCTAGGAAAAACAAAAGCTGTCCAGGAAACGAACAGCATTCCCAGTTCAGTACATGGCTCAGCGAGGACCAGACCTAAGGTTTCGTGGGGCCTGAAACTTAAACAGGATGTCTTGAGGTGGGCAGGGCAGGAGGACCCTTAAAGAGAAGGAGAACACCAAATCAGAAATAAATCTGACTAAATCTCAGAGCAGTTTCTGGAATCTTTGCACCTTCTCTGTCCTGATCAGAGGAGGGTATAGAGAAGTCTAGTTAACCATCACCTCCCATCATAGTTACCAGTTTTTTTCTTTTCCTGAAATGAGAACTTTTGAGATTGACTTTTTTTAAAAGATTTTTTTATTTATTTGTCGAAGAGAGCAGTAGCACAGAAACAGCAGGCAAAGCAGGCAGAGGGAGAAGCAGGCTCCCTGCTGAGCAGAGAGCCCGATGCAGGCCTCGATCCCAGGACCCTGGGATCATGACCTGAGCCGAAGGCAGAGGCTTTAACCCACTGAGCCACCCAGGCGCCCCGTGAGATCGACTCTCTTTAACAACTTTCAAATATGCAATACAGTATTAGTGACTGTAGTCACCATGCCGTACATGATATCCCTTATTTATTTTTTAGTTAATTGTAGTAAAAGAATATCCCATAAAATATACCATCTTAGCCACGTCTAAGTGTGCAGTTCTGTGGTGTTAATATATTCACCACCATCTCCAGATCTCTTTCCATCTTGCCAAACAGAAACTCTGTCCTCATTAAACACGAACGCCCCCTCCCCAACCCCCCATCCATTGAATGGAATGCCCAGCTCCATTCTACTTTCTGTCCCCTCCAGCTTTGGGACTGGCCGCTGTGATTGCACTCCAGCCCTTCTACGTGGCATGGTGAGTTGTTTCCATCTATTAATCCCCCATCCAGTCAAGAGGTATCTCATTCGGGGCGCCTGGGTGGCTCAATTGCTTGGGCGACTGCCTTCGGCTCGGGTCATGGTCCCGGAGACCCGGAGACCTGGGATGGAGCCCCGCATCGGGCTGCCTGCTCGGCGGGAAGCCTGCTTCTCCCTCTCTCACTCCCCCTGCTTGTGTTCCCTCTCTGGCTGTGTTTCTCTCTGTCAAATAAATAAATAAAATCTTTAAAAAAAAAAAAAAAGAGGTATCTCATTCATCCCTGCCCACAGAGCCTGGTACAGGGCTGGGCACACCATAAGACAAGCTCGGGGCAGAAATGCAAAACAAATAAAAGAAATTAACTCGGGGGGGGGGCACCTGGGAGGCTCAGATGGTTAAGCACCTTTGCCTTTGGCTCAGGTCATGATCTTGGGGTCCTGGGATTGAGCCCTGTGAGCTCCCTGCTCAGCGGGGAGTCTGCTTTTCCATCTCCCTCTGCCTCTCCCCCTGCTTGTGCTCTCTCTGTCTCTCTCTCATATAAATAAATAAAATCTTAAAAAAAAAAATTAACTGATGAAGCGTCCCATACAGGCTCATGGTCAAAGGCACATCGATCTGTGACCCGAGTTTACATGGTGGCTGCTCAATATAATCTGAAAGTATAAATATGGGTGATTTTTGTAAACTTTTACTTCTAAATTAAAAGCTAAAAAGGAACACACAGTGGAAGGCAAGTCTCCCTCGACACATCCCGCCCTCCAGATCTCACCAGAGGCCCCCTCCTTCTGTACCTTTTTCAGAGGACTCTGTGTTTCTCTGCGTGCCCACACACACACATTAGCATGCTTTGCATACTGTTCTGCACATCTAGCTTATCTTTGAGATCCTGTTCTATCAGTATAGAGAGCGCTTCCCCATTGTTTGATAGCATTCACTGAATGATGTATTTATCTTGTCACCTGTTTATCCCGTCTCTTATCACCTGTTTACACCTGTCACACAATTTATTTAATCTGTCACCGATTGGCAAACATTTAGGTATTTCCAAGTTCTTGCTGTAGGAGCCGTGCTGCAGGGAACAACGGCTGAGCTCGCAAATGACTGAATTTTGTCCCTCACCTCTAGCTCTGTCCCCCCCACCTCTGGCTCAGCCTCAGCCCTGGCCTCCCAGGCCTCCACTGCCAGCCCTCCTGCGGCCAGAGTGTCCTCCAAACATTTACTGGGCCTTCGTCTTCACCAGGCCTGTGCTGGGCCAACAAACCCCAGTCCCGCCCTCCTAGAGCTCCCAGTCCAGAAGGAAAGAGCAGCAAGGGACCAGTGACTTCAAAACAAGGTGTTAACACTGGAGTGGAGACACACAGCCCCAGCCACCTGGGAAGTCATAGAGAAGGGCCAGGGGCTTAACCTTTGATGACTTTATCCCTGATGGACAGACGGTGAGTGGGAGGAGGAAAAAGGGGGGCTGCAGGGTGTGAGCACAGGGTCAGAAGAGGCAGGACTGTCCAGCTGGCTCCCTGCCTGTCCCCTCTCGCCAGGCCTAGGCCGGCATTCAGCCTGCCCACTTGAGGCCGCCGCTCCTTGTGTCCTGGTTGCCTGTTCCCCCTCCGGGGGCCTCCTCTCCGCCCCCCAACACGCACCCTCATGTCAGGACCCGGTCACATCGCCTCACTTTTAGAACAGACTGCTTGTCCCATCAGAAGGGCTTATTCTGCCAAGTTAATAACTGGTGTTGGTGGGAGGGGAGAGAGCTTGGCGGGGAGGGAGACAAGAGGGTGTGTACCACCTCTAAATAGACTCCTCTCTGCCCGCAGGAGTGAAGCTCTAGCACTGACTTCAACATCAAGGTCTGGGTCATGGGAGGTCTTTCAAGCCCCCTTGGACCCCGTTATCCACACAGCTCTCTGTGCCCCTCCCTCAAGCAAATCCTTCCCCGGCTCAAAGTATTCACTGTACCTCTCTTTCCCCTGCATTTCCAAGCGTCCCTTGTTAAGAGATAAGTGTCCTAGGAAGGACAGCATGGAGCTGTTAGCAGGGACGCTGGGTCCCTTCACTAGAAGGGACACAGGAAGACATTTGATCTAACGCTTTAAGTAAGCAAATTTGGGTAAAAAGGCCACAGTGGGTCCTTTGAGTAGCCAAAGATCTGAGGTCCTCTGGGGAAGGGTCCTGAAAATAGAATCCCCAGTGCTGAAAGGGGCTGGTGAGGCTTGCGTCTGTCTTTCCAGGACTGAAGATCTGAGGTCCTCTGGGGAAGGGTCCTGAAAATAGAATCCCCAGTGCTGAAAGGGGCTGGTGAGGCTTGCGTCTGTCTTTCCAGGACTGCGTGGGAGCGTGTTTCTAGCCAGTTTATCGGCAGCATGTTTTAAAGGGAGTGTAAGCAACATTGTTCCCAGTGGCCGAAGGTGGAATCAACCCAGTTGTCCGCGGACAAATGAATGGATACACAAAATGAGACTGATACCCATCCCGGGGTTGTATCCATCCATACAATGGAAGCTCCTTTAGCCTGAAGCAAGGCAGTGCTGAGAACTGCCAGGCAGTGGGCGAACCCGGAGCACCTTCTGTCCAGTGAAATAAACCAGCCATAGGGCGCCTGGGTGGCTCAGTTGGTTAAGCGACTGCCTTCGGCTCAAGTCATGATCCCGGAGACGCAGGATCAAGCCCCACATCGGGCTCTCTGCTTGGCAGGAAGCCTGCTTCTCCCTCTCTCACTCCCCCTGCTTGTGTTCCCTCTCTGGCTGTGTTTCTCTCTGTCAAATAATTAAAATCTTAAAAAAAAAAAAAAAAAAAAAAAAGGAAGGAAGGAAGAAACCAGTCACAAAAGAGCAAATGCGTACAAAGGTATTTATATGAGATACCTAGAGTAATCAAATTCATAGAAACAGAAAGTAGAATGATGGTGCCCATGGTCTGGGGGGAGAGAAGAACTGCTTAATGGGTACAGTTTCAGGTTTCCAAGATAGAAGAGCTCTGGTAATGGGCTGCACAAGGTAAATACACTTCTCAGAATTGAACTGTGTACTGAAAAGTGGCTAAGATAGCAAATTTTGTGGTCTGTGTAGTTTATCACAATTAGAAAAAAATTAAATGAAAAAGTTAAACATAATAACAACAACAACAAAAAAAAAACCCAGAAAAACTAAAAAACCAGGAGAGGTGGAAAAGGCTCCAAGTCATCTCATGTCAGAGGCAGCTCAGTCCCAGAACCAAGCGTCGCTTGGAACCCAGGACCCCCAAATGCCCACAATGAGAGGGAGTGGCCAGGATGGGGTAGGCTTCCGGAGCAGAGGAGAGAATCGCAGGCGGCAGGACCCCACCGACCTAGGTCTCTATCACAGCTCTTCCACACGTCTGCCAGGACCCTGCCCCCAAAGTCCTAACCTGCTGGCCCCTCCATGTGGAGGCTCCCACTCACTCTGGACCTTGCCTAAGGCTAATGCTCTTCACTTTTAGCAGGTAAGAGCTGAGCCCCTATGGAACTCCAGGCCCTGTGCTAGCTGCTACTGGTTCTTGGAAAGGGTCCCCTGGGAGACCCCGGGTAGGGACCAGCGTCAGCTCCCATGTCTGCATGTGGCAAGGGCTTGTGCCTAAAGGTAGCACAAGGGGTCATCAGTCAGTGCCTGGCTCTGAACCTGGAGTGGAACCGACCCCCTCACCCCAAAACGCCGTGTGTGTGTGTGTGTGTGTGTGTGTGTGTGCGCGCGCGCGCGCGCGCGCGTGCAAATATGCATGTGCGCACGTGTGGTCTGACAGCAGATAATGTTTGCGGTCACTTAGGAGGCTCCGATGGTCTGAGTGAATCAGTGGGCGCGTAGACCTACGGACCTAAGGCTCATCTGTACACAGGCCAAGGATCGCAGTGCACTTGGCGATGCTCCCAGCGTGGTGATCGCACATTCGGATGGATGGGGCGACGCTGCCTGCTCTGATCCCTAACTCATTATTAAGCTCCTCGCTCTTTGCAGACGCTCCCTGCGCCTCCCCCGCTCCGGGCTGCAGCGGCGCAGGCGCCGGGCCGAGCCGAGCGCCGAGCAGGGAGCGGGCGGCCGCGCTCCGGGGCCGGGGTCCCGGGGGAGCAGGTGAGCGACCCGCGCTGCGCGGCCCCCAGGTCCTTGCGGAGACACCGCCCGGCCGCGCTGCGCCGGCGCCCCCGCCTTCCCTGCCTGGCAGTACCCGTCCTGCCTCTGTTGGCACCATCCCTCCTTCCCCTGCCTGGCATCCCTCCTCCCCCCTGCCTGGTATCTCCTCTGCTCCCGCCTGCCTGGCATCCCTTCTCCTCCCCCCTGCTTGGCATCCTCCTCCCCCCTGCCTGGCATCCTCCTCCCCCTTGTCTGGCATCCCCCTCCGCCCCCCTGGCCTCTCCCCATTCTCCTCCCTGCCTGGCATCTCTCTGGTCTCCCCACTGCCTGACATCCCTCCTCCCCCCTGCCTGGCATCTTCCTTCTCACCCCTTCCTGGCACCTTCCTCTTACCTGGCACTTCCCCTTACCTGGCACTGCCCCCCGCCTGGCATCTTCATTCCCTC
>PITA01014071.1:0-54938 GCA_004023965.1 Spilogale gracilis | reverse complement strand
GATTAGAACTGGTTGTATATAGGGGTAGTATTGAATAGGGATGTGGGATTGACTTGAAGCTTGTATCTACATGTACACGTAAAAGAGAGAATAAAGGAAAGAGGTGAGAAGAAAGGAAAAAAACAGAGAGAGCGAACAGGGAAACAAGAGGCAACAACATAGCAGAAAATACAGGGGTGTATTTGAAAAAATTTTAGGGTAAAAAAGAGAAAAAAATAAAAAAGAATAAAAAATAAAAAAGAATAATAAAATAAAAAAATAAGAAATGTTATGGGGTGTTGTATTGGGTATCACGTTGTGATATGAAGAGGGCTTTTTGCCGATGTTCCTTGTCTCTCGTGGCGGTCCAGAAGTGGAAAATATCACATTTCAGGCTGATTTCATGGGTGTTCACGGTGGTCTTGTAGTGTTTTTTTTGCTGGAATTCAGCTCTCCTCAGGGAACTCCCCGAAATGTGGTCACCTGGCCTTCCGCCATCTTGACTCCCGCCAAATACATTTTCAACCCTCACACTGGAGAGGAAAGCCAGGTGAAGATCAAATGGAGTCTGGTATTACGTGGTGTCCAAGATACTTCCAGATGAACATCTTCAGGACTCAATGGCTTTTAGCAACCTAAGCACCTGAGCGCGGCGCCCGCTACAGCCTCCCAGCAAACAGCATCGCCACTGCCCGAGAGTCCTGCTGTAGTGGCGAAAGCTTCCTACTTGCGACCAATCCTGGTGTTGAACCCAGAGCTCCGTCTGGAGCCACGCTCTCCACCCACCCAGCGCTCGTGGCAGCTCAAAACGCAAAGACCATTCTTAATGGGGAAAAACTTAGAGCTTTTCCCCTAAGGTCAGGAACACGGCAGGCTGTCCATTATCACCACTCCTATTCAATAGAGTACTAGAAGTCCTAGCCTAAGCCAGCAGACAACAAAAATAAAGAAATGGCATCCAAATAGGCAAAGAAGTCAAACTCTCACTCTTTGCAGATGATATGATACATTATGTGGAAAACACAAAAGACTCTACTTCAAAACTGTTAGAACTCATATAGAAATTCAGTAAATTGTCAGGATATAAAATCGATGCAGAAATCAGTTGCATTTCTATACACCAACTGCAAGACAGAAGAAAGAGAAATTAAGGAGTTGATCCCATTTACAATTGCACCCAAAACCATAAGATACCTAGGAATAAACCTAACCAAAGAGGCAAAGAATCTGTACTCAGAAAACTATAAAGTACTCATGAAAGAAATTGAGGAAGACACAAAGAAATGGAAAAATATTCCATGCTCATGGATTGGAAGAACAAATATTGTGAAAATGTCTATGCTACCTAGAGCAATCTACACATTAATGCAATCCCTATCAAAATGCCATCATTTTTTTTAAAAAGAAATGGGACAAATGATCCTAAAATTTATATGGAACCAGAAAAACCCCAATACACAGAAGAAATGCTATAAAAGAAAACCAAAGTTGGTGGCATCACAATTCCAGACTTCAAGCTCTATTACAAAGCTGTAATCATCAAGACAGTATGGTATCAGCACAAAAACAGACACATAAATCAATGGAACAGAATAGAGAGCCCAGAAATGGACCCTCAACTCTATGGTCAGCTCATCTTCAACAAAGCAGGAAAGAATGTCCCGTGGAAAAAATACTGTCTTTTCAACAAATAGTGCTGGGAAAATTGGATAACCACATGCAGAAGAATGAAACTGGACCATTTCCTTACACTGCACACAAAAATAAACTCAAAATGGATGAAAGACCTCAATGTGAGACATCAAAATCCTTGAGGAGAGCACAGGCAGCAACCTTTTCGACCTCAGCCTCAGTAACTTCTTCCTAATAATGTCGCCAAAGGCAAAAGGGAAGCAAGGGCAAAAATAAACTATTGGGACTTCATCAAGATCAAAAGATTTTGCACAGCAAAGAAACATTTAACAAAATCAAAAGACAAGGCACCTAGGTGGCTCAGGTCATTAAGCATCTGCCTTCAGCTCAGATCATGATCCCAGCATCCTGGGATCGAGCCTCTATCAGGCTTCCTGCTTAGTGGGGAGCCTCCTTCTGCCCCTCCAGCTCTCCTGCTTGTTTCCCTCTCTCACTATCTCTCTCTCTGTCATAAATAAATAAAATATTTAAAAACAAACAAACAAACAAACAAAAAAGACAACCGACAGAATGGGAGAAGATATTTTCAAATGATATATCAGATAAGGGACCAGTATCCAAAATCTATAAAGAGCTTACCAAACTCAACACCCAAAGAACAAGTAATCCAATCAAGAAATGAGAAGAAGACATGAACAGACATTTCTCCAAAGAAGACATCCAAATGGTCAGCACACACGTGAAAAAGTGCTCAACATCACTCAGCATCAAGGAAATACAAATCAAAACCACAGTGAGATACCACCTCACACCAGTGAGAATGGCTAAAAGTAACAAGTCAGGAAATGACTGATTGGAGATTGATTGGCAAGGATGCAGGGAAAGGGAAACTCCCCTCCACTGTTGGTGGGAATGCAAGCTGGTGCAGCCACTCTGGAAAACAATATGGGCATTCCTCAAAAAGTTGAAAATAGAGCTACCCTATGACCCAGCAATCACACTACTGGGTATTTACCCTGATGATACAAATGTAGTGACCTGAAGGTACACATGCACTCAAATGTTTACAACAGCAATGTCCACAAAAGGCAAACTATTGGAAGAATTTAGATATCCATCAACATATGAACATGTGGTATACACACACACATGCACACACACACACACACACACACACAATGGAATACTATGCAGCCATCAAAAAGAAAAATCCTGCCATTTGCAACAACATGGATGCAACTGGAGGGTATTATTCTGAGTGAAATAAGTCAGTCAGAGAAAGACAATAATCCTATGACCTCTCCAATATAAGGAATTTGAGAGGCAAGGTGGGGAGGTCATTTGGGGTGGGGAGAGAAAAAATGAAACAAGATGGGGTAGGGAGGGAAAAAATGAAACAATGTAGGACCAGGGAGGGAGACAAACCACAAGAGACTCTTAATCTCAGGACACCAACTGAGGATTTCTGGGGGGTGGGATAGGGTGGCTGAGTGATAGACATTGGAGAGGGTATGTGCTTTGGTGAGTACTGTGAGTGTAAGACTGATGATTCACAGACCTGTACCCCTGAAGCAAATAATACATTATGTGTTAATTTAAAAAAATAAATTTAAAAAAATGTTCATGGAAAAGTACTGTGAGTGATCAGGAAAAGAAGAAGTGGAATGTAGAGTGTATCTCCTGCCTACCTCCTTTCTTTATACAGTGAGCAGTGCAAATGCCTAACAGGCATGGATCCATTCTCTCCATAAAGTCCCTACTTTCCTGGTTATGATATCTTCAATCCAGAGGCATTCTGTCTCCCATTCTAGCTATTAACAAACTTCTCAGGGCTATCATCATCACTATAAAAGCTTCAATGGAGTCCACCCAAGTCAAGGAAGGCCCTGTTATGAGGAAGGGGCAGAAAGAAGAAACAACTCATGGGTTGTTTTCTCTTACTTGGGCACTTGGTCAACAAATCCCAAAGAAACATTTGCTTTTCTCATAACAGGGTATTCCTCCCAAGCTGTTTATATAAACTAGAGTGAGAATTTTCTTTTTCTTTTATTTTTAAAAGATTTTATTTATTTATTTGACAGAGAGAAACACAGCTAGAGAGGGAACACAAGCAGAGGGAGTGAGAAAGGAAGAAACAGGTTTCCTGTTGGGCAGGGAGCCTGATGAGGGGATGGATCCTGGGACTCCAGGATCATAACCTGAGCCAAAGGCAGACACTTAATGACAGAGCCACCAAGGTACTCCAGAAATGACTTTTTTCTAGTCTCAAAATGAGCTCTCCAGTTTTGACAAGGAAGGGAGATGGCAAAATCCGACCTCAGAATTTCCCAACCAAATCAAGAAATGATAGTGGTCATTTATTCATTTGCTTACAAAATACTTATTGAGTATCTACTCTGAGCTAGGCACTGTTCTGAGTTCAATAGTGAACAAACAGACTAGAAATGTGAGTAAATATATGTTAGAGGGTGATAGATGCTATGGACAAAAATAAGGCAAGAGGAGAGAGATAGGGACTTGGGAAGGTGGGCCAGCTGCAATTTTAAGTAACCATCCAAGGAATGCCTTACTGAAATGGCTCCCTGCTCAGTGGGGAATCTGATTCTCCCTCTGCCTCCCTGCAGACCCCACCCCTAGCTCATTCTCTTTCTCTCTCTTTCTCTCTCTCTCTCTCAAATAAATAAATAAAATCTTTTAAAAATTGAAAATAAAAAATAAAAGGATTATTCGAGCTTCTCTGATGAGAATAAACTGAGAGGGAAGGTCAGGGTCAGGCAGGAGGTCAGAGACCAGTCAAGAAGCTATTGCAGATGATGATGGCTCAGAGCAGGGAGGCAGCAGTAGTGCTGGAGAAATTGATGGGTTGTAGATATCTTTGTAGATAAAGCCAATAAGATTGGCAGGTAAATTGGATGTAGGACATAACAGAAAGGAGTCAAAGACTTTGAGGTTTTGAACAGGTATACCTGGAACAGTGAATTGAAATGGACAACCACAAGTCCAGTTCGAGACATGTTAAACTTGAGCTGCTTCTCAAATACCCAAATGAAGATGCTGGGTATAAGGATCTGGATACACAGGAATAGGAGTGGGTGGAAGACATCCAGGCTAGGTACACAAATGGCAGTCTCTAATATAAAGCTTCTCCACTGTTGATTCATCTTCCATGATGTCTCTTCATATTTAGAACTTCATTAGTTCCTCACACGCTTTGATTTAAAGGGGTCCTACTCCTACAAACTTTAGTCCTTTGGTGGTTTTCCTTGTGCAGAAATGTCTTCATTTCAGGGCCCAAATGAGTAACTGGAAGAGGATATTACTGCCATTCTAGTATTTCTTAGAAATGTTGATTTTAAGTTTTTCCTCCATTAGTCACTAAAGAAACTTGAAGGAGACCTTTTTTCTCTTTTAAGGAGACTCTTTAAAAAGAAAATAAAGTAAGGTATTTTCTGGTAGAATTATTATAAAATTTAATTTGAGCCTTTCCTCACAATAGATTAGTGAAATACTCTCAACATTTCATTGCTATGACACTGGGGACTTTCAGCGTGTCATTTTTTGCAGTTATAAAAAATTGCCTATAGGTGAGTTTCCTCAGTACAAAATCCTATGGGCTTTTAGGCTAAAATTTGAGGTTGCATTATTGCTACATTAGCATTTTAAGATCTAAAAAGCTTTCCCAAGTCACCCAAGCCATGCATTCACCTCCCTTCAGGAATTTGATAATCCAGAAATCATTCAGTATCTTGCTTTACCCTCTCTTCCAAAAATCTTCTTAAATCCACCTGTGATTAAATTGTAAGGAGAAGAATCTTTCTGCACCAGACTAAAATATTAAACAGGAGCCAATAAACCAATAGGAGAACTCCTGTTTCCTATTGATGTTTGCAAAATCTGAGGTTGCCATATTGAGTAGACACAGCTTAGGGAATGACCATGTTGTGCAAAAGGTAAGAAACTTCTCCTGGACGTGGAGTCAAAAGATGTCTGCTTTCAGGGTGCCTGGGTGGCCCAGTGGGTTAAGGCATCTGTCTTCAGCTCACGTCATGATCTCAGGGTCCTGGGATTGAGGCCCGCATCAGGCTCTCTGCTCGGCAGGGAGCCTGCTTCCTCCTCTCTCTCTGCCTGCCTCTCTGCCTGCTTGTGATCTCTCTCTCTGTCAAATAAATAAATACAATCTTAAAAAAAAAAAAAAGAAATGTCTACTTTTGGACACAATAGTGTCCACAATTTGCTTGGTTGGCAACAGTGACAGTGACAAATCACACCTCAGCTGTAAATAAATAAAAGTGAATTCTGCCTACTTAACAAAGAAGTTGTGAGGCTTCTCCATGCCTAAAACCAAAGGAATTAATTTCTTTCTACCCACTCCCCATCTGCCAAATAAGTATCCTGAACCTTCCCCTACAATGCCATTCTCAGTTAATTAAAAATTTAAATAGGCACATGCAGTTGGGTCCCTTTCATATCAATTTCACCCAAAATATGGCATTACATATAAATAAAATGTATTTTTCTGACTGACTCTGACTTTTTTTTTTTTTAGGACTTCAAAATGAACTCAAGAGCAGAGATTAGCAAATGTTTTGTAAAGAGCCAAGTAGTAAACATTTTAGGCTTTATGAGCCATAAAATTTGTTGCAACTACCTGACTGCCATTGTAGCATGAACAGAACCATACATATTATGAAAATAAATGGGTGTAGCTGTGTTCCAATAAAATATTATTTACAAACACAGGTGAAAGTCTACGGTTAGCCCATAGGCTATAGTTTGTTGACCCTGGCTCTAAACCTTAGACCTAACCTATCTTATTTCTTATTCCTACAAATGTAAAACTCTGAGTCTTCAGAAAACATATACTGAATTTGTTCTTTTCTTTATAAATTCTGGATAAGTTTAAATTCTAGATGTGAGACAGCTACATAAGAGGCGTCAGTATAATAACAAATATAATAGTCCTACTAATGGCCTACAATGAATAAAAGAAAAAATCGTTTACCCAGATAATGCATTGTATCCAGCAAGAAGTCTCATTCAGAGGCACATGGATGGCTCAGTCAGTTAAGCATCTGCTTTAAGTTTGGGTCATGATCTCAGGGTCCTGGGATCAAGCCTGATTCAGGCTCCCTGCTCAGCAGGGAGTCTACTTCTCCCTCTCTCCACTCATGCTCTCTCTCTCTGTGTCCCTCTCAAATAAATAAATAAAATCTTTTTTAAAAGTCTCATTCAAAAAAAGCATGCTTATGATATCATCTGCCAGAATAATAAAACACAGCAACGACATTTGAAATATATTTTCAAATTTTAGCAACTTATCTATATTACACATTTTCTCTTTTTATTCAATTATAATATTCTTAGCTCATAATAGAGATGTCAGAAATAACATTTGGAGATTTAAAAACATATATTTACCTTTCAGTAACCCATAAATAAGGACTTAAAACATCAGTGAATGCTTCTGGTTATAATTATAAAATTTCTAGAACAATAGAATCATGGGAATAGCACAGGATCTCACATTTTCTATGAGTGTGTGATTCTTGAATGAGTTATTTTAACTCTTCCCTCCTGAAATGTTACCAATATATCAATGCTAATTTATTGGGGGTTAGGGAGACTGTGATAGCCAATCTCTAAGATGGCCTCCAAGTAACCCCACCCCTAGTGTAGTCCCCTCCCATACTCTGCCAGGGTTGATCTGCATGACCCACAAAATAATGCATAAGTGATGGCAAATAACTTTCAAAATTAGGTTCTAGAAGACACTGAAGCTTCCATCTTGGTTGATTTGTCTTGCTCTACTCTCTTAGATATCTTACTCAATATGGCCAGCAGCCCAGTCATGATCTTCCTGAGAAGGGGGTCCACATGGTAAGGACCTGAGACAGACCCCCTACCAACCTTCACATGAACTATCTTGAAAGTAGATTTCCTAGCCCATCAGAAGATGGCACCCTGGTCAGCTTGACTACAACCTCATGAGAAACCCAGAGCCAGTCCACCCAGCTCAGCTACACCTGGAGTCCCAACCCTTAGAAACTATGGGAGATAATACTTGCTTGCTCTTTTAATATATTGAGTATTTGAATATTAATTATATAACAATAGAGGCTAACAAATATCTAATATGTAAATTGGTTTACATAAAAACGGATTGCAATCCTTTTGCAGTTGGTTTAGAAAAGACTGATAATATTCAAAGACAGACAAGAAATTAAATTTCTTAAAATGTTGCAGCTGGACCCTGAAATTTGGGTCATGCTGATGAGATCCACCCATTATCTGTGAATGTGAGTTCGAGTGGCCTAAATTTGAAGTAATACTTCCTGATTGGGTCATGCTCTGGCCCTGAAATTCCATCTTCCCTCCTTCCACCCATGTCAGTGTGCAGATTTCATTCATTCTCTGTGCCCAAAATATTTTCAGACCACTCCAACACCAACCTGTCTCTGTCTTTTCTCAACATCTATTGTACATAACTCTATAGGACAGAGTTAATAATTATGAGTGAGGAATTAATTTATCTTCTGAAGGACCTTGTGAGCACAGCAAGCTCTTATAAGAATTCTTGATTTCTCACCTCACTTTCCCCTTATCGCTTGATATTATTCATTTACCAGCAATGGAGGCACAGTCTCATGGCCATTTTAGAAATTTGGAGGTATGCTCTATTCTAGACACTGTATATGACACCCATCAACTTCCCATTTCTTCCAAGCTACCCTATGAATTTTGGGTCCCAGTAACTGAAAACTATTACTCCCAGACTCCTTTGCAGCTATGATTCTCAATATAATTTAGGTTCTTTCAGTAAGATGCACTTGTATGAGATTTAAAGGTGGAAAAGATATGGAATTGTTATTGTTTTCAGCTGTGAAAAAACGGGCTCCAACCAGCATGAGTATCTGCAGCCCACCAGCTTCCAGGCTATAAGGAATTTATAAAGACAGTAATAAAAGCTGTGGCAGTGGTTTTCTGACCTCAAGACCTGTGACCTTGATTCAGAAAGTTCAGAGGCAACCCCTACCTCCAAGTCTTCTGATCATTTGTAAGCACCTAATTTCTTACAGAAAATCCCTTTCAGGATAAGATGCCCATTGGTTTCTCTTGCCTGCTTTGAACACTGACTGATATGTGTACAGTTGCTTTCTTTTTTTAAGCCTATGTTGATGACCCAGCAATTTTTTTTTATTTCACTCACTCATGCACTTGATCCTTGATGTACATTTGCTGAGTAAATAGATGAGAAAAAATAAGGTCTCAGAAGAAAGATAATGATTACAGTTTTTACTAATATGCTTTTGCTATTAGATGGTGATAATATGTATCCCCAGGTGGGGATAGCCAACAGACAATGTGGAAACCAAGATCTGCCATTCAGGGTAAAAGCTCAAAGCTTCCTTCAACACTCCAATTGGGTAAAGGAACTGAGGTCTCATTGTGTGTTGATTACCTTAGTTGCTTCCGATCAGAGCAATGGACTTACTACTTTGAATAAATAGAAGTAATCAAAGAGGGTGAAGAGGAGTATGTGAAGGTTAACTCCAACTTTTTCTTAAATGCTTTGCAGTGGGACAAACCTCAGTTTTATTACCATAAAATCTTCAAAAACATTTCAGTAATTGCTATAGTACTTCGAGGCCAATTAAAAAGAGTAAAATTATTTTCAATGCCTCTGCTTGCTTCAACAAAATTTGAGAAGAAAAAAAGGCATTAGTAGAAATTCACTGGGCTGCGCTTTTGAGAACTTGGGCCATCCAAATCATTCCTTTAGAGCCCTTCTAAACTACTAGGAGGCATAGAAAATTATTGCTACTTAAATGTTTAATGTTAATTAAAGTTGGCATATTAGTTTTCAATCAAATTTATGATAGAATCAAATTATACTTTTAAGTGTTATGTATATACTTAGTACTACATTCTAATGTACAACTACAATCAAAGTATATAGTACATTTATGCCCATTTTTACAGCATTTGGATCACAATTTTATTATTTTAAATAATTATAAAATGTTTTTAGTAGCTGTAGCTTTATCATATTGTTAATAATGTTGATAATTCCTTGGTGCTCAGAGCTGAATATGAAGCACATACCCAATTACAACATATTTTTTTCAATGTGAAAATTTGATTTTCTTCATATACGGTATCACATTACAGTTACTCTTGGGCACCGCCTCTACTTTTTTGCACATCTCCCACAGGACTTAGAACAGTCCAGGACATAAAAAGGTGTCTAATATTTTCTTGTTACATGACTAAATGCTTCCATGCGTGTACATCAGTAAAAACATCCTGTATCTGAAAAACTAATAATGATTTCCTGACTTCACATGTTCTCCTCTCTTCCAACTATCTTTCATTCAGGTTTTTCTACATATCAGAGGGTTTTCTGAGCCCAAGGACAGTCCCTGATGAACTACAGGATACTAAGCCAAGGCCTGGTAGAAATTAGAATGACCTCCCCAGCTAACCTCCCCTTTCTGTTCCTATTCTAATTGAACCTCATAAAACTGTTCTCTGAGCCTGTGCACTAGCCTGCACTCAGGGCTTACTGCCTCAGTGTCACCTGCCTCTATCACTCTGTCATTCATTCCACCGTCATGCATTTGGACCCATTATATGCCAAGCACTGGTAAGGCAGTAGAGCCTGTGGTTAAGGAGACAGCTCTGAAGTCAGATTGGGAGTTCATATCCTAACTCCACCTGTTACTAGCTATGTGGCATTGAATGAGTTACTTAGCCTTTCTGGGCCTATTTCCTCATTGATACAATGGAGATTAAATTAGTACCTACCTCACAAGGGTATTTTAAGGATTAAAGGAGCTAATATTAATCTTTTAGGATAGCACCTGACACACAGAAAGTGCTGAATAAATAGTACTACTCTTAGGGATATAAAATTGAATGAGTAATCTTGCCCTCAGGGAAATCACAGTCTAGTAAAGAAAGAGGATAATCACCACTATTACTTACAGTCATTAATTACAGTTGTGACAAAGGGAAGCACAGACAGAACAAACTGTTTAAAATAGACTGAACTCCTGGGCAGACTTTCTACAGGAGTCGATATTTGAGCCATGCTCTCCAAAAAAAGTATGGAGAAAATATTGCAGCCAACATTACCAAGGCCTGGAAGCAGCAGACTAAAAATGACCCAAGGGATGACCAAATGGTTAGTGTAGTTGGGGGGGGAGGGACAGAAACCAGAGAAGCTGATGGAGAACAGATGATGATAGACCTTGCAGGGCACCTTCAAAGTTGTGAACTTGAACAATAAAGTCAGAAGCACCACTGAATAACTTGGATTTTGAAAAGATCTTTATGGTTCTTAGAGTAGAAATTGAAGCTACTTCGGGCAGCTCCAAATTTCAAGATCTGCAGAAAAAGTGTGGGAAACTACCACCTTAGCCACTGTCTTCTTATTATCTACTGTCATTGTACCCAGTATAGGTTTGTCAAATATCCAATCCATGCTTTCTCTATGCCAACGTGAATACCCTTAACGCAGTTTACTGAAAATAACTTTAAAGTTACACATGGATTCTAGATTCTATTACATATGCTATATTAAAAGAGAACTTCAGACCACCCATATTTGATAAGCACTACTAGAAAACTAGTAATGTGGCAGCTTCCATTGTTCTATGAATTTCCATTGATTCATGAGGTGAATCTGCCCAAAGATGCAGATGAGGATCATAACTCTATTTTTAACTTCCTTCTTCCCAAGTGAAAACAGGTTAATTATATTTCAGAAGTAACCTTTTCCTTCCTTTAAGTTGGTAATGGTGTCAAATAATTTCATAATGGATAATAAAATTCCCATTAGTGTTATGAATTACATTAGTGTGAATCTTTTCCGAAGTCTTAAAATGTTTTAGCTGATATTTTAACTGTCTTAAAATTATAACATAAAATACTTTGAAAAAGTCTCTCATGGTTCAATCTCAGCTCACCTAAAAGCAGCCATCTTAACCACTGCTCTGTATTAATGCAATTCCTCCTTTCTCTTTTATAAAATATGTAGTAATCCTATATCTGATACTCTTACTACTTCTATTCCTCTGTATTTTTATACAAATCCCTGCAGTGCAAATAATAAGTCTTAATTGTCCCAGGAGTATCCCTATGACTCAAACCCTCTGTGCATGTCTTCCAGAACAGTGAATGTTAGGTGGAGAAAAGAATTTCGTCCAGACCAAGTGAGAACATTGAAATGCCCTTCCTGTGTGGCTATTTCTGCTTCTCCAACACAGCCTCTGCCCATCCCTGAAAGCCATCCTTTCTCAACAAAATTCTGCCTCCCCCAGACTTGGCTGCTTATGGGTTCCATGTCTTTCTTTGAATATCACAAATACTCTGATAGAAATTCATTATTTAAGCTTCTCCAAATATCCCTTTGACAGCCAAATGAGTAGAGTTGGACTATGACCACATGACTGCAAAATGTTTATTTGATAGGAAAACCTCAATTGGCTCCTGGGACATTTAATTCTTCCCAAGATATGGAAGCATCTGCCTTCAGCTCAGATCATGATCCCAGGGTCCTGGGTTCAAGTGCACATCTGGCTCCTTGATGTCTCTCCCTCTGTCTGCTGCTCCCCTTGTCTGCTGTTCCTCCTGCTTGTGCTCTCCTTCTCTCTTTAATAAATAAATAAAATATTTTAAAAATATAAAAAGAGAACTTAAAAAAAAACTTTTTACTAATGCCATCAAAATAATGCACTGTAGGTATACCCTTAATTTTTTGACCTGCAATACATTGTATTGATTTCTTCTTGCTGTATGATCAATTATACAAACTTAGTAGCTTGGAACATGCATTTATTAGCTCACACTGCTGTGGATCAGGAGTTTGGGCAAAGCATAACTGGGTTCTCTAGTCAGCAACTAATAAAGCTGCAAATAAGTTGCTGGCCAGGCTGTATGCTCATCTAGAGGCTCAAGGGGGGAAGAATTTGCTTCTAACTTCATTTAGTTATTGACTGAATTTGTTTCCTTGCACCTGTGTGACAAAGGGCCCTGGTTTCTTAGTAGTTGTCAGCTGGAGACCACCCTCAGGACCTAAAGGCCAGCACAGCTCCCTGTCACAACATGAATTTGCTTCTTCAAGATCGGCAGGAGAATTTCTTCTTCCAATCTGTTAAAACAGTATCTTGTAGAACAAAACAGGTGAGACGTCCCATCACCTTCATGATATTCTACTGTTAGAAGTTAGAAGGAAATCAGAGATTCTACCTACACTCAAGGGGAGGAGATTTAAGGACATGATTCATCCAGGTTCATCTTAAGGGTGTTTTCAACACATAAGGATTTGAGCTACTACTTTCTTCCATTGGCGCACATTCTATTTTTCATCTAAAAGGGAAGTGTACAAATACCATTTCCACAATTTTATTCATTCCTTGGGATTTTGCTACTGGAAAGTCATTAACATAGCACCTGAAATAATATTATTTTTTAAAAAATTAGTACAATCCCTCCTGCATTTTGACATACCCTGCCGAGGTTTTGAGACACATGGCTGAGGCTTAAAAATAACTGTGAAAGCATGGCTTTGACATTTTTCAGAAAAGCAAACAAGATTTTCAGAGTAGGAGAGTACCTACCATGCCTCCTATTTACCTTACATCAGTGAGGCCAGTAACAGCTCAAAAATTCGCTGGGTTTCTACTGAGTCTGTCTGCAATTCCAGCCTATAGGCATGCCTGCATTTTGTGCATAAATTTACCTGGAGGATGTTCTCAAAGGGGTAGAGCCTGGGTGTGAAGTCTATGCAGCGGTGCATGAGGGGTAACCTGGAGGACAGTGGGAGAAGGAAAGTAAATGGGAACTAGGGGAATCTAGGGAGGGAAACGAAACAACAGAGACTTTGGACACAGAAACAAACTGAGGGACTTGGAGGGAGGGGGTGGGGGGATGGGAGAGCCCGGTGGTGGGTACTGAGGGCACCTATTGCATGGAACACTGGGTGTGGGGAATGGGGAATGAATCTTGGAACACTGGGAAAAAAATTTAAGTAACAATAAAAAAATAATAAATTAAAAAAAATAAATCTCAAAAAAAGAAAAAAAAGAAATTGCTGGCAAGATTCTCTTGGTTTAAATCAACTAGGGGCCACAGAAGGGGAAAAAATAAATTTGTTCTTCATGATGTAATTTTCCAGCATAACAAACTCATACACTTGTTAGGAATATTCGGTAAGTTGACTATAGTATATTGGACCATTTCTGCTCTGGGATGTGCCCATGACTGGAATCCTCAAGAATTTTTTGTATCAGAGAATAGTATTGACCCTCATGATTTTTTGGCTTTGCCAAATATGATTAATGGCAGGAAGAGATCACCAAAGGTCTTATATTGCACCTTTTAACATAGGTTTAAAAAATGACTCCTTAAAAATGTATTCACCAGAGTGAAAAGCAAGCTCTGTATTCTTTTACTCATGCCACCTTTCCTCATCGTGGCCGACATGACCAGATTACCGAGATAGAGGAATATTTAGAATTATCTGGGAAATTGACACAAAGTAAAGACCTGAGGCAACTGTCAGAATGATTAAATAAAACCAAAGCAGAACCTCAAGAAATATTTTCTTCCATAACAGTTAGATTTGAAATCATTTTTTATCTTAATAATTGTAAATATTATGAAAAAAATGAAAGGAGAAACAAATAGGATTAATTTTTTAGATAGTTTCTCAAACATCTCCTTTACTTCACCTATATAACTAAATGTAACGATTTTCTTGTTACAAGCAAGTCATTATTCTAAAAGTTAAACACTTTTCCTCTTTCCTTCACTCACTCACTTAATATCAACAAGTCTGCAAGTTTGTCTGCTGGGTACCTTGGAGACTAAACTTGTGACTCATTCAGGACCTTAGCCTGACACATCTAGGTAATGTGATTTATGAAATATATATTCAATTCTCACATATACTAAATTAAATAAAAAGTGAACCAATAGTGTACTTCTATTGAAATATGTATATCAGTGATTACACATGCACCGCTGGTGTTCAAAAAGAAAGCCTGGATAAGAGTTAAATGCGTATTTCATAATTTTCATTTATT
This sequence comes from Spilogale gracilis, assembly GCA_004023965.1. Lineage (NCBI taxonomy): Eukaryota > Metazoa > Chordata > Mammalia > Carnivora > Mephitidae > Spilogale > Spilogale gracilis. Next base: position 40,239 of record PITA01014071.1, on the reverse strand, counting down.
TTTACAGGATGTGTATATTATTAGACACCAATTCTGTGTGCAATCCTGAGTTCAGAATAAATGTTATTATAAGAAATTGTTCCCAAAGGCTGAATTCATCATGCAAAGTCTACCAAAGTATTTACTACTTATTTTCATTCTCTATCTTGAGCTACTTTTGAAACTAATAATGGAAACTTGCTTTCAAATAGTACACCGTAATCAACACAGTCTTTAAAAATAGAGGGCAAAGTCAGAGTCCTGTGTTAACTGTCAGGCGATTCTGATGCATGCTGTTTCCTTAACCTCTTGAACCTATGTATGTTGGATGATGAGTTGGTGGTGTACTGGGGAGGGAGCTAGAGCAGGATTGTGAGGAGGCACCAGCTTGGAACATAACAGACTACAGGGGAGTCCTTTGTGCACCCTTGGAAACCTTATTTAACTTCCTCTGGACTCAGCTTTCTTATATCTGTAAAATGGGTATAAATACTACCACAGAGGTAAACCCTCCATGGGATAATATATTCCATGATAATATTTACTTTGGTAAATGTACAAGAAAAAAAAAAAAAGGCAAGTTTTGCCACATGTCCCATGCTCTATATGGTCGATATAATCCAATAAGATCCAATTTAGTTGGCCCTGTAAACAATGCCCCAGGAGGCTCTCAGATTGCTGCCATCTGCTCAATAAGTCTACTTTCATGTTTTCTCCTTTTCCAAGCATCTAACTCATGACTCACCATCTCACTTAGGCTCCCCCTCCCTCTCTGAGATTCAGACTTGCCCACTCTGGTTCCTAATCTCCTCAGATAGCTTTCATTCCCCAAAACTTTTTCAAGATTACCCAAAATGATGCATGAATATCTATTAATTGGAATAATAAAGTCCAGTGTTTACGGCAATGTCTTTGAGATTGAATTAAGATTTTTTTACACTATTAACAGGTCAGATTTTCTTTGTAAAATTTTCATCTTGAGAAGGTACTATTCCCCATTATCAGCAAGCATTCTTTCCTCAAAAGCAAGATCAGATGGATAGTTGGGGCACCTGGGTTACTCAGTCAGTTGAGCATATGACTCTTGATTTCAGCTCAGGTCATGATCTCAAGGTCATAAACTCAAGCCCTGTGTTGGGCTCTGTGCTGGACTTGGAGCCTGCTTAAGATTCTCTCTCTCCCTCTCCTTCTGCCCCTACTCACGCCCCAGGTTGCTCATGCTCTCCCTCGCTCCCTCTCTCTAATAAATAAATAAATAGATGATAGATAGATAGATAGATAGATAGATAGATAGATAGATAGATAGATAAGATAATTGATTGGCATTGTATTGATGGATTGCTTTATCAGTAATGTCAATTTCTTGAAATATAGACCCGAGATCCAAATGTAGCACCTGTTAAAGACTTCAGTACTTAATGTTTTCTATGCTGATATATAATAAAATTAAGGCTTGATTTATAGAGCTGTGCACTCTGTTTCTCTTCGTTTTTGGTTCATCAACAGATATTTAAGCCATTATTATAAGTTTAGCCACTATAGAATATTTGGTCTATAGACAAGAGAATGGGTTTCTGATTCTATTTTATCATTATTTTATTTCAAGCATTGTCCAAACTAATTTCAGATCTGAAAACACTCTCCCACCTTCTCTGTCTTTGTATTAGAAGATATATAAACTCTGCTGCACATTTCATAGGCCAAAAATAACAGTGTCTTAAATAAAATCAAGAGTTCCTTTCACTCCAGAGCCAAGTGGTAGAGAGCTGGCAGGGCAGCCACGTTTTACAAAGTCATCAAAAGACCAAGACTCCTTCTTTCCCATTGCTCCAGTGGCCCTACCTAAGCATGGGTCCTCATTTACGTGGCTCAAGGTAGTTCATCTCCAACCCACATTCTGAGCAGCTGGGTGAAGGAGGGAGCTGGAAAGAAGCAGGACATGTTTCCCTTTAAATGAGTTTCAGAAGTCACACACACCACTATTCCTTGCATCTCGTTGGCCAGCACTTCCTCACCTGGCCACACCTAGCTGCAAGGTAGATTTGAGAAAACAGTTTTTATTCCTGGGACAAGATGCATATTTTAAAAACATTATATTATGTAATAATCCTATTACAGCAGAAAAAATTAAGTGAATATCAAATCACAATTACTTGTCCCTACTGCATTTTTTTTTTTTTTTTTTTTTTTTTGAAATCCCTCAATCATGAAACAACTTTGCAAGGAATTTTCTCTCAGTAAGGATTTCTGCAGTTGGGAAGGCAAAAAAGTTAAACCTAAGAGAAAAAGAAAGAGTTGCCATTCTAGAAAGACGTAGGATGATTAAAAAAAAAAAAAGTTAATCTCAAAAATTTGAACTTTATAAATACCTCTCTTCAGTCTTTTCCTTGCTAGTAACACTGAGCTTTCTAAAAATTGGTCTATTTGTAAATGCCAGCAGGATGTAAGTTCTCCTGATTTTTAGTTTCATAATTTGGGGATTGGAGATTTTTTTAAGGCAGAATTTTCCTGGAATGAGGTTGATCAGGAAACTTAAAGAGGCCAGATTTTCTTGCTTAAGCCTGTTGAGAGGAAAGCATTTTATAGACTCAATATTAATACCATTCATTTGTGTATATTAACCTCGTGAGTTATAATCACCCACTGAAGTAGGTAAAACAAAAGCATGACCCCAGTATTTCCAGCCTAGAAGCAATTTGTATAATGAAAAGTGCCCTAGGCTAGAGGTCCAAAGGCCTGGGCTCTGGCATTGAATCTTCTTCTAGTCATGTGACCTTCATCAAGTCAAGTAATCACTCGGTAATTATTAATAACTTAATTTGTTTTAACAGAAGTGCAAATAGAAATCAGTGTGCTCAGGACAGGGATTTTTTTTTTTTTTGCTAGATTAATATCACATGATGTCTAATGGGACTATTGATTTAAATACTACAGGGAACCTGTACTAAAAGGGATGTGTGGATATCTTAAAAAGAAATTCAATAAAAACTGTTCATCTGATCCCACTATACCTGGCACAACACCAACCTGGATATGAAAATATTTCCACCCCAAACTGCAGTCTTTTTAGCAGTAAGGGTCAAACCACAGGCTTGATCTAATGTTTACAATGAGCCGTTCTTTGTTTTTCATGATGGTGGAGGACAAGGGTCCTCAAAAGTCCTTTTCAAAGATGGACTTCTTTACCTTTTCTCTTTCTGTGTGAAGCCTTGAAATTATTAAAGATGCTGATTCTGTTTATGAAGGTTTATACTGCAAAAAGTGTGCATTAAAACATAAAATGATAAAATAGAGAGCAATCATTCAGGAGAGTAATCGTGCACTCAATAAATATGAAGAGATGACCATGTACCAAGCTAATGGAAACTATAAATTAATGATTTAAATACAGTAACCTATAAGATGCTGACCCTGTTCTCAAAGAGGTGACAGCCCAGTGAGTGAAACCGTCACACATACAAAGCACTACAAATGGGAACAGATGTGGTTTGATGGGGAATGGGAGAAGAAGCCATTGCCTGGCCTGGAGGAGAGGGTAGGAATAGTGGAGGGAGAGAGTCAAGGCAACAGTGTAACGTGGTGATTAAGAAAAAGCTGGCCTCTGGGCTCAGAAAGGCCAGAGTTGGAAAATGATTTTATTGCATGGTAGCTGGATGGCAGAAATTAATAATAATATTATTAATAGGATGTTTGATATTTGTCTTAATTTTAGTGTTTCTAAAGCACTATTAGCTTTTCAAGACATGAGCATAATCCAATTGCAGAATAAGCCTGTCTCATCTCTCTTTTAAATTTTCAATTAGTATGCTTCTGTCTCTGAACATGTCTAGTAAGGTGCAAATGGCACCACTGAGACGAGAATAACTAAGGTAGATAAAGAGATGACTGAAGATATTTCAAAATCACACTTAAACCTTTTTCTGGTGTAAATATGCAAGGAACAGCTATTTTGACTAAGATATGAAATCCTTTTTTGGCAGGTACTTTTAGGATTAAACAGAGATTAAATATTCACCTTCTTTAGCCTACCAAAAGGAAACTGACAAGAAATCTTAGGCATAACCAAGTTAGGTTTGTACCGAGCAGCACACAAAACCTCAGCTGTTTTTCTTGATCACAACAAAGCCTGAGTTTTCTTGAAGTGACCTCACAGGCTCTGAATGCCAGGACGTGAATGAAATGGATATTGAGTCTTTAAACCTAATGCCTGAAGGAGAGTGGTTCTCAAGAATAAAGCTTGTCCTCATCAAGTAGCTACTTTCCATCAAACAAGATGATGCCAGAGATAGAATATAAATGGAAAACAAATTCAAGATGATAGGACTTTGTTATATCTTGTCAGTCCTCATCTTCTGCCCACGGTGCAGAAAACCAGGTTGACAAATGAGAGTAATCTTGAAAAGGATCAAAAAATCAAAAATTTCTCTTCTTCGTGAATACATAACATCTGCAAACCCATTCTGATTTTGGTATGTAATGATTTTCATGCCTTCTTTTGTTGTTGTTCTTTTATATATCTATTCATTTTTTAAATAGAAATACATATTATATATATAAATACATATAAAAGGAATTCTTTTGTTTTCTGGAGTCTGTGTCCCTCAAGTTCATTTCACCCATTTCGATGTGTTATAAAACTAAACACCAAGTAAATTTAACTCTGGGTTATCACTGTGTCCTATTTCAGTAGCTGAGACGACTAAGGCCTTGTGCTCATTGCACAGGGAAAACTGATTTCTCCTCAGATCTTGCCCAAAAAAACCCAGTTCAGTCACTGTGGAGCCACATACTCCGAGTGGCAAATCATTCACATAAAAGCAGGGAGCCACATAACCATTGCTTTTATTCAGGGCTAAAGAAATTACATACTCAAATCTGACTCATCACAAAGCAAGCAAAAATAATGTCAATGTAGCAACTGATTTTATATAAGAGTATTTTGAAATTGGACATATTGTGTAAAAATCTTCCAAAAGGTTGTATTTACAAATGCTTTCTAGGATCTCTACAAAAATGCTTTAGTCTTTGATTCCAAAATATATGGTACATTTTTGGTTGGCAAAACAAGGATAGAAAATAAAAACTGCTCTGGTCTATTTGAGGTAATGATTTAGCTTATAAGTAGCAAGGTGGGCGTTGAGAGCCTGGTGGTAGAGATCATGGTGAAGGTGAGGATGGCAAAGATGATAATGATTTTTAATAAATGAGCTATCTTTGATTTATTTTTGGAAGGTGAGGAAACAGAAGATGGATCTTGAAGCATATCAGCAGGCCTGTGTTACTTTGGCAATTCATAAGACTCACATTTTTGTACTTGAAACATTTCATAGAGGTAGGCAGTCTAACTAGAATATGGTCTTTTGAGGGCCAGAACATGGTATTTCTATGAGAAACATAGATGAACTAGCACCTAAAGAATAAGCTATTGGAAATACCACAAATGAACCTGTGTTAGAATTCTATTAACTGCTTGATCTTAAAGCAAGCTTTGGCTTCTCTATGATTCAGTTTCTAGTCAGAAATGGAGAATAATAACACCAACCTCAACGGTTGTTGTATGGCTCAAAATAATTACTAAATGTAAAATACCTAACCCATGGTAAGCACTGAATGAATATCAATCTCCACCCCAATCTTCATTTTCTTCTAATGTTCTCATTTTTCCTCTCAATAAAAAAGTCAACTTTGATAGAATAGGATTAAATGTTTTGGAGACACTGACAAAACATATCCAATAATCCCCCAAATTAATTCAATATTAGAGCATCTCCAATTGCACAACCCTTTGTAACCCAGAGACTCATATGTCTTAATATGTTAAGAGAATAGACCTTCTCCAGAGACAGGGCTAATGCACACCTAAATACTTGATTATCTTTGTTCTATTCTGTTTGGTACCCTGCCTCCTTCATTTGTTCCATCAATGTTTTCTCTCAAGAAGAAAAAATTGATTAGATATTACTTCTTAATAACATATGCAGTTTTAGTCAGAGTCACTAATTTGGAATTAAAAAAGTAATTTTTGGTGCAAGCAATACCTCTATTCTATCCCTTCCCAAGAGAAGAATGCCTCATCTAATAACCTGTGTCTCTGAGATAAATGAATGCAGTAAGGCTCTTAACACCCCTTTGATGGACTACAAATGGTCACAATACAGGACAATATTTGAACGGTAATGATTTGTGCTTTCTTCTTAAGTGTAAGCTGATTGCCAAGGCTCCTGGACCGCACGAAGTAAATAGCTAAAGGGGTCATGAATCTTAATAGCTTCCAAATCAGAAAGATCTGCAACTTATATGCTCTGACTGGAGTGTGAATGGAATGTATAAATATTAATAGGTCTGGCAGAGCCTCTGCAGACAAGCTGTCTAAAATTTCACAGCAGGAAGATTGAAGTTGCTGGGGATGGGGCAGACATGAGGCTCCCACCTGGAAATGAAATGTCAGCATGTGTGTAAATACATTTTTCCGAAAGCAATGTTTAACATTGCTGCTGTCCTGATGCCCCACAACACCAGGCATCGATATTTAACTCTAGTCCATCATTTAAGATTATGAACATGCAAACCAGACTCACCTCCAGAAACACTAAAACAGAGTCCTAGTCTGAGAGTCTCGAAATACAACTTTGAAAATAGCACTCCATCCATGGAAGGTTCTAAAACGATACTCAACTCCGTGGCCCAGTGCTGTGCTTGGTTCTGTAACAACTTGTTCTCACTGCATGGACCCATGGTCACTGACGGGTCTAACCAAGACAGAGAGATTTCAGCTTTGCATTCTGAGTAATACAACAATCTGCATATAAAAGCATTAGTAAAAATGAAGAAAACTGGTTTGAAAATGAGGAAATTCTACATTGAACAATAAAGAAGTTTTTGTCTTCTCTAAGCCGTAGTATCCCGGGAAGGTAAAGACCCTTACGTAAACTTTTCTGTACTTTTTCCTATAGGCAGTGACCTCTCAGAACCAAGTGTGTGAAGCCTGCTTGGCTATTCTTAGCTGAAAGTAAAGGAAGGAAGAACAGAAAGATGAGATGTTCATAAAAGCAGTAAAGAGAATTTGGTCAAATTAAAACCAATTCACACTTTCCTTTATTTCAATATTTGTGAGAGAAACAGAAAGGTGCAGGGCTATTTATTTTTGTATTGGTTTAAGGATGATTCTGTTTGTATTTTCATGAAGAGAATGAGATATTGATTTTAAGCTTTTTCAACATTTGCTCATCTTAAACAAAACTGAAGCCCAAAATTACTTCTCTAACCACTTCCTTCCTTCCAAAATAAAAATAATAAATGAATGAACGAATACATAAATAAATAAATAAATAAATAAATAAATAAATAAATAAATAAAATTGATCATTATTTGCCCTCAAATGAGAGAGGTAATAAAGCCCTCAAGAAAAAGCAAATACTCATTAGGTTTAAGGATTTATGCATTTGAGGGGTGCAGTGCATGAAGCATCTGATTCTTGGTTTTGGCTCAGATCATGATCTCAGGGCCCTGATCTCAGGGTCATGAGATTGAACACCCCCTCAGTTCACACTCAGAGTGGAGTCTGCTTAAGATTCTCTCTCCCTGTCCCTTTGCTTCTCCCCACTCAGTGTTCTCTCTTTCTCCAGAAAATAAATAAATAAATATTTTTAAAAGATTTATGCATTTGTTTACCATTTATGATTTATCAAAAAATTTCTCTTCCCCAACTTGAAACTGTCAAGAAAAATTACTTGAGAATTGTTAGATTTTTTTCAAACCAAAAGCTGTCATGGGGCAACCAAATCAACAAAACCCTTCTTTTCACGCAATTTATAATAATTAATAAAATGATTAATAAAGTAATCCAGACTGAAAGGAAAATTTGAAACTAAACAATATCTAACAATATCTTAGTATAATAATCGTGATCTCCCTGGCTATACTGGCCAAGGAAGATATAATGAGGTGTCATCATTTGGTTAGTTATGCACTGTCTTGCCTATGAGGGAGGTGGGAGGGGAGAGGGGGTGGCTCTATTTTATAAATAAATGATCTCCTGGAAAATTGGGCACACAATTAACCTGAACCTTCCAGTTAATATCAAATATGTTGTGTTTTCATCTCCAAAAGACCTTCTGATGTGAATTATTCCTAATACATGAGTCTTAAGTTTCTGTGTCTTCCCTCCCTCCTCTGGCCCCTCTGACAAATTGTTGGGACACCACTGTAAAACTTTTATAAAATGAAATAATCTTTTAATAATAATAAGTCTTCAATCATCTGCTTGTTACATTCAGAATTTTTTTTAAAGATTTTATTTATTTCTTTGACAGAGAGAAACACAGCCAGAGAAGGAACACAAGCAGGGGGAGTGAGAGAAGGAGAAGCAGGCTTCCCATTGAGCAGGAACCCCAATGTGGGGCTTGATCCCGGAGTCTGGGATCATGATCTGAGCTGAAGACAGACACTTAAGGACTGAGCCACCCAGGCGCCCCTACATTTGGAATGTTTTAAGTTGCTATCCACTTGTATGGACATTGAGCAGGGACAAGAATTTCATTGTCAATTTCCAATTTTCTGCGAAAATCCCAACTCTACTAAAAAGAGAAGAGGAGTGTCCTGCAGGAGCCTGACCACCAAGTATAATTCTGGTTAACCACATTGCGCAGGAGTGATGAGATGACCGCAACTATCCCCATGATTGTGAAGGTGTAAGATTAGATCTGCATAGCTGTCTGCCTTCAGCCTGCAGCTTGCAGGTAAAAGAACAGTCGTTAGAAGTCACTGCAGAAGACCTTAGTGTTAATTATGGCCATCTAGTGTTATAACGTCCTTCTGGCTTTTCATATTTCTAATCAAACTTTATTTTTGAAATGCCTGTCTTTACTCCCTTAACTTCTGGAACTTGTTCCTTGCTGTCTGAGTGATGTGTAAAACACAGGGGTCATTTTTAAGCCCAGGTTTAGATTTCTTGACTATACGAAGATTTAATTTCAACTTTATATGCAACCTTTTTCAATGTATATTGATGCCTTTGTTCATGGTATGGTTGCTAGAAAAAAAATCTGATTAATATTATACCCTATTCCTGAAAAATGCAAAAATTAATGGTCCATCGTGACAAAATTGTATTACTGAGATTCATGATTGCAAGTCTATATATCCTAACCAAAGGTTTTCTTGTCCTGGGCATGTTAAAAACCTGTAGAGAAGCCCCCTCAGCTGAATGACAAATGTCATTTATTCCAAATACCCTTTTGTAGTCATGCTGTTTGCTATTGAGCAAAGCAGAAGTTTTTTGCTACTGTAGGGATGGACTGATAACTAGCTGTAATGAGTAACAAAAGCATTAGAACACTAGCAAGCCCACAGGTTTATCACACAATGAAAATGACTTAGAAAGACTGAACTAAGTGAAATGTCCACACTACATGATCAGTCTGAATTTTACATTCTGGGTCATAAGAGGGTCTGCTCAGGTGATCACTGCTGACAAGCTCTATTACTCTAATTTTCTACTTTCTTGTATTCAATTGGTCAGAATTCAGCTGAATGTCTTCAGTACACCCCCAAGAAGATTTAAGATACAGAGGATTTAAGATATAGAGGATTTAAGAAATAGAATCATGTACTCATAGACAGGCAAAAGGCTTTAGAACTCCCCGAGATCAGTATAAAACTGCTCTTCGTCCAGCTGCCAATTTTCCTACAAATCTCCAGAGTTGGTACAAAAGTAACTTGACTGAAAATTGATTAAATTACATAACTCCACATTTTTAAGATCTATTTCAACCACAGTATTTCCAAAACCACCATGCCTCTTCTTATTATTTTTCAAAATATTCATATTAAAATATGTTTTACAGAGTGCTTTCAAGCATAGTGTTCAAGCAGAGATATATATTGATTTCCTAGAATAAGCCATTAAGACAATTCTTAAATGTCTAAGTAATACTACAAGGCCTATATTTACATATAAATTAGGTCCAGCACATCAAACAAAAATGTCGAGACTTTTAGTTACTGCCATTAAATTCTGCATAATAACTTCATATTCTTCATTTTAATAATTAGTATCCTTGAATCTGCATTTATTCCAAGATGGCATTTTTCAAAGAACTTTGCTTATTTTTCACTTTTTATGAAATTTTGCCCCTCACCCTAAGAGCTCGCAATATTTTCACAATACTTAAGATACTTCAATTTCATGACACTATTGTAAAGGAAGAGCTAGCAGTATTTTTGTTATTTTGGCTTGTAAGATATTTAAAAAGTTTTTTCTGCCTCAAACGTGGTCAGAAGAAGGTCTGGTGACTTGCCCACATCTGAGCAACACCAGATGTCTATAAACACAGCATAACTCAGCTGGTCTCTGTTTTACAAAGGGGGAAACTAAGGACCAGAGAGAGGAACTCATTTCTCTATTATCCCATGGCTAAGAAAGTCAGAGCAGACCTCCTATTTAAGTCCTTTCTTCAACTGAGTCAAGCAAAACAGCCAAAAATATGGAAATACAAAAACATGATGATAATTTTCTACAAGAAACTTAGAATTCTGAACCTCACCAAAATTGAAGTCAATTATACTAGAAGTGAATAAAATGTAGTATATAAAATGGAATCAAAAGGGCCATCATTAATCTATCATTGTAAGAAGGTGTAACATCTCATTAATTCTTTTCTTACCAAAGAAAACCATTCAATTTTAGTCACACTCACAGTGTGGTTAAAATTTAAATAGTCTTTCAATATCATTCTCAGTTATTTTAGACTATCCTAAAAACAATGTGTACCTTAACACAAATGTTAAGAACAAGTTTGGCCCAAAAACCACATGGCAAAGGACTGAGAACATCAAAATACAGTAAAAACCTAACTTGTCTTCAAAGTCAGTTGTTTCGTTTCCCTCCCTAGATTACCCTAGTTCCCATTTGCTTTCCTTCTGCCACTGTCCTCCAGTTTGCCCCTCATGCACCGCAAGTAAGTGAAACTGAGGGACTTGGAGGGAGGGGGGTGGAGGGATGGGAGAGCCTGGTGGTGGGTACTGGGGACACCTAAAGCGGGGAGCACTGGGTGTGGGGAATGGGGAATGAATCTTGAAACACTGGAAAAAAAAAATTTAGTAACAATAAAAAAAAAAATTATGTAAATATAAAAAAAATAAATAAATAAACATTAAAAAAAAAAAACAAAAAAAAAAAAACCTAACTTGTCTTTGGGAGGTAATGTGACACTATGTCTCAGGAGGCTTAAAAATAGGCAGACCCGCACCTTGCAGATCATCTTTTAAGACTTCATCTTAAATTAATAATCCTAACTTTGAAACAAAATAATTTGAGCACAAATATATTTACTAACGTTTACTTATAATAGTGAAAATTGAATATAATCTACATAACAAAAGACAGTGGTTCCATAAATGAAGTATATCCAATGAATAAGTCATGTAATTAGCAAAATGGTAATTAAGTATACTGCACAAGAGCATAAAAATACATATGTATATGTCAAGTTTTAGAAAGATACAAAAATATACATTCAAAATGTGACATAAGTAATATAATGTAAAAAAATTATGGAGAACAGATTGGAAAGAAACATCCAAAAATATAATCAAGGAGTGAGTGTATGAGAGATTTTCTATTCTTTCTATGTTTAAGTATTTACATTTTTTGTGATGATGATTACTTGGAAAATTATAAACCTTTTTTAAAAACAAAAAAGGAAAGATCACATTCAGTTCTAGTAATGGAGAATTTGGCCATTTGAACCAACCCCTTTTACTGTGAACTATAGAAACATTGAATGAAATATAAAAACACTTGCTTGAAGGCATTCAACACTTAACAATATAGTGAAAAATAACTAAGCTAAGGTCTCAGAAAATAAGAAAATCCAGAGAAGTAAGCTTTTTCCTTTGGGTTTACTCTTGCCTTAGGACAGATTCCACAAGAGCTGCTGACAGCAAAGCAGCACTGCTGACATTCTCCACTGGGGGGGACAGGGACGCAAAACTTGGAGACCAGACCTGCTAAGTGTAGGAACGCAGATAAATTCCTAGAGTTTTGGGTTGGAATCCCAAAGACTGATATCCCACGCATAAGGGAAAATTTTATGTAAGCCAGACCTCACAGGGGCTAAAAGTCATCTTTAAAACTTCTAAATGGCTCAGAAAAAGAAAAACCCTCAATTCCTAAAATTGGATTAAGGTGATCCTAGATTACTAGTACCTTCAGGCCCCTGGCAAAAGCAAATCCTGTCTGGACAAAAAGACCTTTATCCTAGACTTCAAATTATTAATATAAATACTTTTTTTTTTAAGATTTTATTTATATTGACAGAAAGAAACACAGCCAGAGAGGGAACACAAGAAGGGGGAATGACAGAGGGAGAAGCAGTCTTCCTGCCGAGCAGGGACCCCGATGTGGGACTTGATCCCGGGTCTCCAGGACCGTGACCTGAGCCGAAGGCAGTTGCTTAACCAACTGAGCCACCCAGGTGCCCCCTACAAATACTTTTTCAATACAAAGACTAGATGCAGTCCAACATACCCAGGCATACAAGGATATGAGACCACAGAAACAAAACCCAGCAAAATAATGAAGATCTATAAGGGCTCAAGATATAAGAATATTTAGGCACAATTTTTAAAATAAATCTGTTTACTATGTTCAAGGTCCCAAAAGACAATATTACATTTTCAGCAGAAAGTTAGAAACTAAAAAATACAGAGCAGATTAGCAGATTTTAAACAATAACCAAAATTATGACCTAACAGAATTAATAGCTTATTAGGTATAATCAAACAAAAATTAGCAAACTAAAAAATAAATCAAAAGAAAATAATTGAATAAAGAGAAAGTAAGAGACTTAGAGAATATATATGCATTTAGTTGAAGTTCCAGAAAGAAAGAAGACAGAGGCAATACTTAAGATACAATGGTAAAAATTCCCCCAAACTGATGGAAGATATCAATCCACAGATTTAAGAGTCCTGTCCAAAAACAAAACAAAACAAAACAATCCAAAGGAAAACTCGGGGTTCTTGCTGATTCAGCTCTTACGCCAATGAGCTATATGACCCTGGGCAAGGCCTTTAAATCTCCCTGGGTATCTGTTTCATCATTTGTAAAAACAAAGACACTGGATTACATAATTTCTAAGAATTTACCAACTATGTTTCTAAGAACAGCTATTATTATCAATAATAGATTTTGTTATATTGTGATCTTTTGACATTTCAAAAACCATGTATAAAAACATAACCCATTTCAATCAGCGATGTTATAAGTCTACGCTTCTACTAGTCTATAAAATTCTACTATAAGATGTCCTTTAAGTTGTTCAACAAACCAGGGTGTTTTCTCTTAAGGAATATTGTTTAAATGTCTATCTACCATCTGATACCCAAGATAAATAAAAAGTAATTCCTGGCCTTTGAGTAATATGAACTGGATTTATTTATTATATTACTGTCAATTAACAATGACATATGCTAAGGTACACAGAATAAGTAAGCTTCAGTGAAAGAAATCCCCAAATATGGCAAATAATATAACTAACAGCATAAATATAATAATATAAATATAATTAATAAAATTTTCAAATGTATCTAAATTCTATCGACTTAAGTATAAAATTATATTTATCAGCACATTAGCTTATTAACAATAACAAGTTATCAACACAGACACAAACATTAAAATTACAATAGTAATGTTTTCACACCAAATTATTTAGAACAACTTCTACAATCCCTAGATTATCTCTTTTTTTAATTTTTACTTATTTTTTTAATTCAAGTATAATTAACATTCACTGTAATATTAGTTGCAGGTATACTATCATCTCTTATTTTTTTTATAAAGAAGGAAACAGAAAAGAAAAAATAGGCAGAAACCACAAATAAAGATATTAATATTCTACTTACATAACATAGGCAACATGGTTTTTATAATGTGTCTATTTAAATAAGAAATGTCCCTCATGAATCCACCTTGTTCATGAGCAAGGGACAGGATGCAATATTTCTACTGCCATTAATGAAGGCTGAACAACTTTCCCATGAGACTAGTTTTACATTTTCTGATCTCTTACAATCACTTCTTAGAGCACTTGTAAATAAGAAACTTATTATATATTACATTATAAATTTGGAGAATGTACTAGAATTTACTAAACAGATAATTCAAAGTTTATTTATTAAGAGTTATTTTAATTAAGAAAAAGAGAAATAGAAATCCTATCTGATTCCTAATATTTAATGAAATGCAAATTGAATTCTTCTCCCTGTAAAACATCAAAAGGGTCAATGAGTAAGTTATTCTCTAATATTGTGATTCATGCTGTGAATTTTAAATTCTAATTCCACAGTTCATTTTTCTCTCACCTCACCACTGACTCATCCCTTCCCTGGAAGAAGGTCCATTTTCTGTAGTGATAAAGGGATGGATGTGGCTTTTGCTCGCTCTCCTGAAGCAATGCTCTTGCCATTTCCATTTGAGGTACAGTAGGTCTTACTAATGACGTAAATTTGCAAAGACTTTAAAAGTTCTGTAACATGTTTAGAGTAAGTTCAAGGAAATTGAGTTATATTGAGATAATATTAACATGGAGGAGGAGGAAGGATCATCAAAACCAAGCAGATACACAGGGGTAGAGTCTTTTTTTCCCTTATAATTGTCTGTATTATGTGTGTTTTTAAACCACTCTATAAGTGCCTTACACAATTGCTGTCACATCCATTCCCTGAAATAACACTGTTTTCTACATAGCAAGCAGTTAGTATTCTAATAACCACTTTTTTACCTGTTTTTAAACACCTCATGTACTACAAAATGCCTATCACATCCATTCCATGAAGCAAGAACAAAGCATCAGGAATATGCTTATAACCACATTTATTGCATTTACATGCAATACAGAGTATCTACCACATCCATTCAAGGCTAGGATCTTTTAAAGTCATTAATGTACAATATGGTGTATGAAGAAATATCATCTGTGAAAACCCAAATGTAATTCTGCACAATCAGTATTGTGAGCAGTTGACATTCAACAAATACAAACCCATGCAGTTATGATGCAACTCTAATTATGCACTTTGCACTAGCTGATTGAGAGGAAACGTCTCTAAGGAATGCATTTAAAGAAAGAAAGTTAGGGATAAGTCCTCCCGACTAAGAATATTTTACATGTAAGTATGAATGATAACAAATTCAAAGCGCTATATGCAAAACTTTAACAATAGTCTATATATAAAAGTTGTGGAGTTCTATGAGTGGTCCAAACTCCTTGCTCCTCAGGTGTAGACTGAGGGTCAAAAATTCCCTCCTGATTGTGAGGCACTGTGCTGGGGGTGGGTTTATGGGAAGACTTTCCTACCCATTTCAGTCTGGTATTTCTCAGGCACTCAACATGTAGGAGTCACTCAAATAGTCTGTATTTCTTTCAAAGGGAATTGAGCAGGTAGTATGTCCTAGGAGGAGGGAGAACCAGGAGTCTTCTATGTCACCATCTTGGTGATGTCCCTCATTCATTTTTTTATCCATCTTCCCACTCAATACAGTTCATGAAAATAGTAGGTGCTCAATAAACATTTATTTAATTAGAATAAAAGAATATTATAAAATGTATTCAAAACAGAGCTTCAGTAGTGGAAAAATCCAACTGGTGACCTTACCAAATAATCTTCAGATTTTATTGATGTAACTCTTAAAAAAAAATAGCTGAAGATACACAAATATAAGCCACACTCCTAGAAAAATCATTCACATAGAAGACTTTCTTCCTCAACATTGTTGAATAAAGTATTTCTTCCTTTTAGAAAAATGACATTTGTAAACTCATTTTCTTAATTTATATGAGTCTTAGGAAAAATAGTAGATACAGGAATTTGTATAGAACAGTACAGTCAAATAGGTGCTACTATCAAAATACTGAGCAGATAACAATAAAGTATTTGGACTGTTAACACCTTTGAACTGTGTTTTATGGGTTAAGAATGGGTAAGTAAATTATTTGTGGACAATAGACTGGCCAAATCCACTATCTAGAAGGAAGGCCCTGAATTTAATTCTCAATTTTTACAAATATGCCTTATAAAGAGACATTCATTATTTCTTGCAGAATGGGGTTTTACTTTGTTTGGTGGACTTTGCAACATGAAGTTTTCATAAAAGTCTCTGCGAAGAGGTTATAGGAAGCTGATTATAAAAGTTTTGATATATACCAGGAAGTAATGGTAACATTAAAACAATAGTGCTTTCAATGAACTATCTATAACAAAGTGAAAAAGCTTTTGTCAGTAATTGTTGAAGTGAAACTAAAATCCAAAGAGGAAGAGTCTTCTTATCTAATTTTTGTTTTTAGTTTGTTTTATTATTGCTTTAATATCTTCTATGCTATGGGGCACCTGGGTGGCTCAGTTAGTTAAGTATCTGACTCTTGATTTCTACTCAGGTCCCGATCTCAAGGTTGTGAGATCAAGCCCTATGTCGGGGTTTGATGCCCAGCATGGAGCCCACTAAAACCTTAACAGTCTCTTCTCTCCCTCCTTCTCTACTCCTCTCCATTTATATATATACTAGTTCTTCTATGCTAGTTCTCAAACCTTAGAAGACATCAAAATCACCTCAAGAGACTATTGGAACATAGATTGCTGGGTCTTAGAATCTACATTTCTTACAAGTTTCCAGGTAGTATTCATATTATTAGTCAGGGAACACGTTTTAAAAACCACTGTTCTGGGGCACCTGGGTGGTTCAGTTGGTTAAGCAACTGCCTTTGGCTCAGGTCATGATCCCAGAGACCCGGGATCAAGTCCCACATCGGGCTCCCTGCTCGGTGAGAGGCCTGCTTCTCCCTTTCTCGCTCCCCCTGCTTGTGTTCCCTCTCTGGCTGTGTTTCTTGCTGTCAAATAAATGAAATCTTAAAAAAAAAAAAAAAGAACCACTGTTATGTAAACTTGTTAACAATTATAAGAGGGTGATTTTCTGAAGTATTTTCTAAACTAGGAACACTGAGAAAGAATCCACGTTTCTTTTACACAAACATTTGTTTCAATTGGTGTACAACACTCATTTATATATTTCCAATTCTATCATAACATGCCCATATAAGAAGATCTTTATTTCATAAAACCTGTGATGAATTCTAGCATAAGTGAAAAATCTTTGGTAAATCAAAGAGTCATGTGGTACAGCCTTTAGTGAAAGGAAGTGTACTTTAATTGATTTTATTACCCACAGAACCTCATACATTTGTGGACACATAATAAGTGCTCAACAAATATATATTGACTGACCAACAATTTCATTTTGTGTGTAATATACAAATCCAGGGTTTTAGAAATCTAGTTCATTTTCCTGAATATCTTTCCCCATTCCTTTATGTAGAAAGTCTTAAACTCCAAAGTCATCTCTCTAACCCTCATCTCCTGCATCTAGCCTCCCTTTTCTCCCTCTTGCTTTACCTTCACTTCAACGATACTAAAATCTTGAGTTCCTTGACTTCTCCACATTCTCACATTTTTTAGCTTCCCCTGTTTTCAGGTCCTCCCTACCAGCTCCATGATGGATTATCTCAACATGTATCAATTATGCCAACATTTTTCACAACTATCCTGTCTCCTTTTTCCTGGGCCACATCCTTTTAACAAAAGCTCCATCCTGCATCACACCAATGATCCAGTGTTGCCATTTCTGCTTCACTCTGTCTGAGGGAGAAAAATGACAGGACCAGGCATACTGGTTCTGTGTGGTTTTGATTTCCCATCTCCACTGAGCTCTCAATCCCACCACACCATTCCACACAGAAAAGGCCGTCTTTGCCATTCTCCTGAATAACGATTACACACCTCAGCCTCCCTCTCCAAACTCCCACTCCCACCCTCTCACTCAGAAAATGACTTTGCCTCTCACTACACTGAAAAAACTGAGGCTGTAAGTCAGCTTCTCTTTCAGCTTCCTCCCCTTTCTTTCACACTGTTTTTTTTACAGAGCAAGGATATTTTATTTGAGTTCTGTGGTAGCCAGACTCTAAGCTGGACCCCAGGGATCCCTGCAGCGTGGTATTAGTACTCATGTGTAGTCTCTTCCCACAGTGGACCAGGATTACTCTGTGTAAACAACTGAATATGACAGAAAAGATGGTAAGTGACAGTATTACGCTAACACAAGATTATAAAAGACACTGCACTTTCAATCTTGGATTTCTCCTTCCATGCTGTCTTGGATTACTTACTCTGGGTGAAACCTTGACATAAGCAGCCATGTGGGAAGGCCCAGGGAATGAGGAAGTTCTGCTTTTTGCCCACCATTTGGGACCAGCTGTTCCAGCCCCAGTCCAGCCTTCAGAGGTTGTAGCTCTGGCTAACAGCTTGACTGCAACCTCCCAAGAGACCTTGAACCAAAACTACCCAGCTAAGCATCTCCCAGATTCCTGACCCTCGGAAATTGTGTGAGATAATAAATATTTATCATTTCAAGCTACTAAGTTTCAGGGTAATTTGTTACATAGCAACAGAGAGCTGGCACAGAGTTTGAGACTAAACCACCCACCTCTTCTTCAGAGGCATCATTCAGTCATCTCTTTCACCCTGTACTTCAAGCTGTCCTATTCTGTCTGCTTCCCTTTGCTTGAGTCTCCTTTCTCTCTCTCTCTCTCTAAAAAAAAAAAGGCAGAAAACTTCCTTTATTCCCTATGACCTCTCATGTTTCCCCCTATTTCTGCCCTCCTTTTCATACTAAATTCCCAAAAGTAGTGACTTGCTATCCACAACTTCTAACTGGCACTCACTCTTCCACCCTCAGTAGTCCGCTGTTTCCTTGCCCAACGTCACTAAAATTCCTCACAGAGGCTTCCAATGAGCTCCATGTTGCCAAGGCCAATGGCTATGTTAAGGAATTTGGATCATATTGTAAGATACTGAGAAACAGACAAATTGTGGCCAACTACAGCAGTTAGATGCACACACTCTGTGTAGTGTGTGGGCTGTATAGTGGTCAGGAGAGAAGTAATGATGACTTACTCCAACGTTGTGGCAGAGGAGCTGGAAAGAAAGACCAAGACTCAGAATATAGTTTCAGAAATTGAAATAGAACTTGCCGGAGGATTGCTTAGGGGAGAAGAGGGAAATGAAAATTGAACATGACTTCTAAGTTCAAGGCTTGAGCGACAAGTAACAGGTGATGATTCTACTGAAATGTAAGATTTGGGGAGAATAGGTTGGGGGGAAAAAGTACAAATGAAGAGTTTTGGCATTATGTTTGAGATGCTTAGTAGACATCCAAATGGAGATATCGTGAAATAAAATGGAATATGTGGTATAGTATACTGACCACTAATAATTCCCGTCCATGTTTTAAACATGACAAGTGAATTCAAAAAAATCAGAAACTGCTCATTATTTGCATATTTCAGCAACTGTACAGAAACTACTTTCCATAGTTCAGCAGTTCTTGAAATCCTCATTTACAGAGTTTGGTTCATATTTCTTGAAATTAAGGCTCAACTAGGGTTTAATATTACATGAGCAATCAGACACAGTGACAGAGTTCAAAATCAGTGACTTGCAGAAGCGAAGTCTGCAGGGATTTTAGACTTCTGATTGAAATATATAGACAGCACATAATTTAGGGTTAAGTTTATCTCACATTCTGGTCCTATAACTTTAGCCCCAGAGGAGAAACAAGACCCAGCATATTAAGCATCTGTCAGGGAGTCTGAATACCAACATCTAATTTGAGTAAGACTTTTATTAGGTCACCATGTCCTAAGCTCTCTCTTTCAGTATTAGAAAAGCAGGAACAGCAAAAATAGAAGAAATAAAATAAGGTAAAACAATACACAAGGCTAGGAGGAATAACAATAATAAGAGCTACTCAAAGAAACAGCAAAAATAAGTAATTGTTAGTGCTCAGAAATTCATTAAAAAATCAAAAATTTTATTGACAATAAATAAATACCTAGCTAATACAGAGTCAGTGAACCAGTCTCAGACGAGCCTTACATGAGAAAAGCACCAGATCAATTGGAACAGCAGTAATACGGCAGTAACCCTGTATTTGTGGGTTGATTTACTTTGCACTTTGCTATACATCATTTCATGCTATATGGCTTTCCAATTCAAGTGGTTCAGTCATTCAGCAACCATTAATGATCCCCTCCTTTGTGGCAGGCACAGAATAAAGCATTGAAATTAAAGACCCAGGCCTTTTTCACAGAGATTATATTCAATGCAATAAATATTATTGGTGATAGGGTAACTTAGCAAGATCAAAGGGGCTCCCACCTCATCCTGTAGTATGGAATATGGGGGTAAGGAAAATTGCATATCCATATGTACCAATAAAATGAAGATGCATGAGCTGAGAATTGATAGTGAGCAGCAGTTATATTCTTGAGAACCGAAAGAAGAATGTCTCTTACTCAAGAAATACCACATGTGCAAGAGATGGCTCCAATATCTAGCAAGACACTGCTGGAAGGTTTGCATATAATTTAGCTTGATGGACGCATAGGATGGGGAACACATGAAGAAGATAAAGAGAAGGAAAAGGAAGGTCATCACAGTCTTTCCATGAAGGAGCAAATGAAGGAGCTGGACTCTGACTAAACATCACAGGGTGCAATGAAAGGTGTTTAGTAGAAGAGGTAACATGAGCAGACCTCCATTTTAGATAAACTGCTTTGGCCATTTTGGGAAAGATAGATTCAACAACTTGAGACTCTAGAAGCAGGGAAACTTTTCTTGTGATTACCGTAGAACCCATGCCCTGTAACCCCAGAAAAGACACTTTGGCTCTCACTTAGATCTCATTTACTCATATTACAGATTTACTTAAAAGAACTTGAATATATGGTTTTCTAAACCACAAAAGATTAAAAACAGCAAATTAGCAGAAGATCAAGGGCTAGTGTTCTAAATCCAAAACTGTAACAGGGCAATAAGGGAAAGCAAAGAAATAACTATATGAATGAAAGCACAGTAGCTTAGAGTCATTCAGCAAAGAGCTCCCAAGCTTCAGCAGGGAGACCTTATTTTGCAGTATGTTGTTTATGGTGATAATTCAACACATTTTTACTGAGTATTTTCTATCTACCGAGCACTGTGTCCCCACAGACAAAAGAATAAATTAACCAGGAATCTGTAAAATTCATGTTTGCAAAATTTCTTTTAAAAATGATTTTTTAAGACCCTTATTTGGATGATGAGCTTAGGCAGAATATCTCATTCACCTACAATGAAGCTCTATAAAGTGATTTTCTTTCTGTTCTTCTCTCAAGATTATTTAATAAACTATGATTAATTTAAATAGAGACTACCAGCACAGATTTAAAAGATGAATATGAATTCTCTCAAGAAAAAAAATATGAAAAAAAAATAAGATATAACACAATCCCTACACTACCATTCACAACTGCATAATTGAGGCAAGTCACTTACATGGAATCTTATTTTCCTCACCAGTGAAACAGGGACAACATGACTCATCAAAGTGTTACTGTTACATTCAAATAAGTAGCAAAATAAAAGAGGACTTTCAAATTATAAAGCACTATGTAACTATAAGGTTTAATAAGAGAAATTGTATTCCCACTTCAGCTCATCAATAACATCACCCCAGGACTACCACTACTTGAGAATTCTGTGCTGGGCTCATCAAGAACACTGCCTACCACTGCTTGGCAATTCTGTGCTGTGTTTTTGTTTCCACTCATCATCACCAATGCTCACTATGGCTGCTGGATCCCTTGTCATGGTGGTACAGCCCCTTCCCCAGTCTGCAGTTATCTTGACATGACACCACCCAGAGACAGCTAGAGTGGCTTGGAGATGGGGATAGTGATGCAGGGTGCAGATGGGTAGTGGGAAACCTTATAGCCTTAGGTGATTTGCTTTCATGTTTTACTTAGTTGGTGGAGACTAAACTTTATTAATGCAACTAAATGTTGGTTTATGGGTGCCTCAACTGTTGAGATATTGTGCTAAAGCAAGACATTTAAACTGAGACCTGCAATCTGAAAATGAACCAGTTATGAGGCAGAATTCATAATCTGATAAATTATAAATTATCTGTCTTTGTTCCCCTCTTCTTGTACTTCTTTCACCCCTCTTCCATTCTTATTCCTGGTTAAAGAGTCCATGAAAAGAGGAATTTATTTTAGTAAATATGTATTGTACACAGTATCATTAAGTAACTATATTGTGAAATAAGCATTTTTCAAATTGTATTACTCATCTGAGGATAATGCTTATTACACAAGTGTTTGTCTCTCTTTTTTCCCCTTTGCCTCTTTTGTTTAATTCCTTAAATTCCACATATGAGTGAAATCATATGACATTTGTCTTTCTCTAACTTATTTCACTTAGCATAATACTCATCAGTTCCACCCATGTCATTGCAAATGCCAAGATTTCATTCTTTTTTATGGCTGAGTAATATTCCATTGTATATATGTATAAATATATACCACATCTTTATCCATTCATCTGTTGTTGGACACTTGGGCTGTTTCCATAGTTTGGCTGTTATAGACAATACTGCTATAAACATTGGGGTACATGTATCCTTTTGAATTATTGTTTTTGCATTCTTTGGATAAATTTCTAGTAGTGTAATTGCTGGTTGGTAGGGTAGCTCTATTTCTAGCTCTTTGAGGAATTTCTATACTGTTTCCCTTAGTGACAGCACCACTTTGTATTCCCACCAACAGTGCAATGGGGTTTCCCCTTTCTCTAAATCCTCACCAACACCTATTGTTTCTTGTGTTGTTGATTTTAGCCATTCTGATGGGTGTGAGGTGATGCTCATTATAGTTTTGATTTGCATTTCCCTGCTGATCAGTGATGTTGAGCATCTTTTCATGTGTCTGTTAGTTATCTGTATGTCTTCTTTGGGAAAACATCTATTTATATCTTCTGCCCATTTTTTAATTGGACTGTTCATTTTTGGAGTGTTGAGTTTTATAAGTTCTTTATATAGTTTGGATACTAACCCTTTATCAGATATGCAAATGACATTTTAAAATGTCATTTGCCAGAAAAAAGAATGAAATCTTGGCATTTGCAATGACATCATTTTGGATGACATTTGGATACTAACTCTTTATCAGATATGCAAATCCTTCTCCCATTCCATATGTTGTCTTTTAGTTTTGCTGATTGTTCCTTTGCTGAAGATTTTATTTTGATGAAGTCCCAATAATTCTTTTTTGCTTTTGTTTCCTTTCCCTCAAGAGACACATCTAGTAAGAAGTTGTGATGGCCAATGCCAAAGAAGTTATGGCTTTGTTCGCCTCTGGGATTTTGATGGTTTCCTCTCTCACATTTAGGTCTTTAATCCATTTTGAGTTTATTTTTGTGTATGGTGTAGGGACATGGTCCAGTCTCATTCTTCTGCATATGGCGTCCAGTTTTCCCAACATCATTTGTTGAAGTCTTTTTCCCAATTGGATATTCTTTCCTGCTTTGTTGAAGATTAATTGACCATATAGTTGTGGATTCATTTCTGGGTTTTCTATTCTGTTCATTGACCTATGTGTCTATTTTTGTGCCAGTATTGTACCAATATGAATACTTTAGCTTTGTAATATAACTTGAAGTTCAGAATTGTGATGCCTCCAGTTTTGCTTTTCTTTTTCAAAGTTTCTTTGGCTATTTGGGAGGTTTTGTGTCTCTGTACAAACTTTAGAATTATTTGTTCTAGCTCTGTGAAAAGTATTCTTGGTGTTTGGGGGGGGGGTTTGGAGGGTCTTTTTGTTTTTGTTTTTTTTTGTTTTGTTGGTTTGGGGAGCTGTTTTTATTTTTGTTTTGTTTTGTTTTAGCTTTTATTTGAATTCCAATTAGTTAACATGCAGTATAATGTTAGTTTCAGGTGTACAATTTATGGATTCAAAACTTACATACAAAGGTGTGCACTTGTTGTAATGAGCTGTTGGGTGTGTTGAAGGAATTGCATTAAACATTTAGACTGCTTTGGGTAATACAGACATTTTAACAATATCTGTTCTTCCAATCCATCAGCATGGAATGTCTCTCATTTCTTTGTGTCATCTTTAATTTCTTTCATCAGTATTTTAAAGTTTTCAGAGTACAGGTCTTTTACCTCTTTGGTTAGGTTTATCCCTAGGTGTCTTACTGTTTTTGGTGCAATTGTAAATGGAACTGATTCCTTAATTTTTCTTTCTGCTGCTTCATTATTTGTGTATAGAAATGTAACAGATTTCTGTATGCTGATTTTGTATCTGGATTTTGATATCTGTATCCTGAGACTTTACTGAGTTCATGTGTCAATTATAACAGTTTCTTGGTGGAATCTTTCTGGTTTTCTATATATACACATAGTTATATATATAGATATATATCATGTCATCTGCAAATAGTGAAAATTTTACTTCTTCCTGACCAATTTGAATGGCTTTTATTTATTTTTGTTGTCTGATTGATGTAGTTAGGACTTCCACTACTATGTTAAATAACAGTGGTGAGATGGATATTCTTGTCTTATTCCTGACCATAGAGAAAAAGTTTCCATTTTTCCAGTTTATGATGATATTAGCTGTGGGTTATTCATATAGAGCCTTTGTTATGTTAAGGTTTATTCCCTCTAAGCCTATCTTGTTGAGGATTTTTACCATGAATGGACATTTTACTTTGTCAAATGCTTTATCTGCATCTACTGAAATGATCATATGGTTCTTATCCTTTTATTAATGTGGTATATCATGCTGATTTATTTGAGTATATTGAACCATCCTTGTGACCCAGGAATAAATCCCATTTGATCATGGTGAATGCTGTCTTTAACGTATTACTGGATTTCATTTGCTAGTATCTTATTGAGAAATTTTGTATCTGTGTTCACTGAGGATATGGGCCTATAGTTCTCTTTTTTAGTGGAGTCTTTATCTGGTTTCAGTATCAGTGTAATTCTGGCCTTAAAAATGAATTTAAAAAAATGAATTTTAAGTTTCCTTCCTTTTCTATTTTTTGGAATAGTTTGAGAAGAATAGATATTAATGCTTCTTTAAAAGTTTGGGAGCATTTTGTTGTGAAACCATGTGATCTTGGACTTTTGTTTGTTAGGAGATTTTTGATTACAGATTCAATTTATTTGCAGGTTATCAGTCTTTTTAAGTTTTCTATCTCTTCCTGTTTCAGTTTCAGCAATTTATATCTTTCTAGGAATTTATCCATTTCTTCCAGGTTGTCCAATTTGTTGGCATATAGTTTTTCATAATATTCTTTTACAATTGGTTGTATTTCTGAGGTGTTGGTTGTTATTTCTCCTCTCTCACTCACCATTTTATTTATTTGGGTCTTTTCTCTATTCTTTTTGATAAGTCTGGCCATGGGTTTATCAATCTGATTAATTTTTTCAAAGAACGAGTTCCGGGTTTCATTGATCTACTGTTCTATTGGGTTTTTATTTTTTCAGATCTTATATATTTTATTTCTGCTCTAATATTTATTATTTCCTTCCTTCTGCTGCCTTTAGGCTTCATTTGTTATTCTTTTTCTAGCTCCCTTTGGTGTAAGGATGGGTTGTTTATTTGAAATGTTTCTTACTTCTTGAGGTAGGCCTGTATTGCTATATGCTTTCCTCTTAGGACTGACTTTGTTGCATCCCTAAGGCTTTGGACCAATGTGTTTTCATTTTCATTTGTTTCCATGTGTTTTTTTTTTCAATTTCTTCTTTGATTTCCTGGCTGACCCATTCATTGTTTAGTAACATGTTGTTGAATCCCCATGTATTTGTGGTTTTTCCAGATTTTTTCTTGCAATTGACTTCTGATTTCATAGCATTGTAATCAGAAAAGGTGCATAGTATGACTTCAATCCTTTTGTATTTGTTGAGGCCTATTTTGTTACCTAATATGTGATCTATTCTGGAGAATGTTCCATGTGCACTTGAAAATAATGTGTATTCTGCTGTCTTAGGATGGAATGTTGTGAATATATCTGTTACACCCATCTGGTCCAGTGTGTCATTCAAAGCCATTGTTTTGTTTCCTTGTTGATTTCCTGATTAGATGATCTGTCCATTGATGTAAGTGGGGGTGTTAAAGTTCCCTAGTATTATTGTATTATTATTGATTAGTTCCTTTTTGTTTTTTATTGTTTTATATATGTGGGTGTTCCCATGTTGGGTGCATAAATATTTATAATTGTTGTATCTTCTTATTGGATTATTAATATTAATATTGATGTAGACAAAAGCACTAAGAAGGATAAGAACAAATATCATAATAATTAAAGGGGAAAATCCTGAACTAACAAGTATCTAACATCACATCCTTTTAAAATATTCCTTGTAGAAAGTAACAGATCAAGCAGAAAGGTTTAAAAACAACTCTAGAAGATTAAAACAGCACAGTAAACTACTTGAACTAGTAGCTCTATAAAGAATCTTTAATCTACAGATATCAAATATATATTCTTTTCAGGTATACTTGATATAGATACATGAATTGACCAGGTAACAAAAATCTAAAGAGGTGTGAACAAACTCTAAAAGAACTAATGATGACTGGGGGAAATGACCTGAACACAGTGCTATAAATACTTAATATAGTGTTATTACACTGATGCATCTTTATGATGCCATAAAAACTGCAATCTACTTAAATATCCAAAAATTGGAGAATGAATAAAGTGTGACACATAGATAGATAATGGAATACTACAGAAGAGCTAAACTACATTAATTAGAACTGTATGTCAGCATGAATAGATCTCCAAAATATAATACTAGGTGACAAAAGCAAGAGGCTAAAGGATAAGTACAGTAAATCTATGTTTATTTATATAAATATTGAAAATACATGAAAAGCTTTATGTATCACTTACAGCAGAATGCATATGCCTGAAAGTACCAAAACATAAACTGAAAAGGTGTTCACCAAAATAATAATAATCCTGGTCTCTGTGGATGGAGGGAGTAGTTTGGGACTGGGAAGAAGATTTGTATGTATGTTCTATTTCTAGACAGGCAGTAATATATCATGATTCTAAGTACAATTTCAGGGCTACAGTGCCTGAGTTCAAGTCTTGATGATGGCCTTCTTTGTGTCCCAGTTTCCTCATTTGTAAATTTTAGTCAACAATCTCTCCTACCTAATAGGGCTATTTGAGTTTAGAAAAGCTAAGGCATGTAAACACTAGAACCACACCTAGCCCATTGTACTGGCACTCGAGAAATAAACATTAATCATTATTGGTGTTTGATGAGGTTTTTAAAGTAGTAAATGAAAGATAAGAAATTGGAGAGACCACATATGGACAGCTCTTTGGAGAAGTCTGGCTATGAAAAGCAAAAGAATATAGTTTGCAGCTAAAGCAGTATGTGGAGTCCAGGGAGGCTTATTTAAAATGGGAGATTGTTGAGTATATTTATAAACTAATGAAAATAAACCAAACGAGAGGGAAAGATTGATGGCATAGCAAAGAAATGAAATAACTTAAAGGACAGAGTCTGATAGGACTATAGGAGAAAGGGCTCACAGCCCCTGTAGAAAAAATAATCCTTGAAAAGAAAAACAAACTTCTATTATTTCAGAAAAGAAGGAGAAAATGATACAGACATGAAAGTCTTTCTGTTTTCTCAATGAATTTGAGACAAGGTCTTTAGTGGAGGTTCAAGAAATGAGAAGACTTGGGTCCATGTGGCAAATGAAAGAATACGCTTACTAGAGAGAGTAGGTGGGATGGTGTGCCACTATGGAGCTTGCACTGAAGATGATGATCATGCAAGTTAAATTTTTTCAAAATCACCTGTCATGTAGCAACCATCAGCTCTATAGGCATGAACAAAGCAATGAGAGAAGACTGGACCTTCCAGGTGTGGGGATTTTCCAGGGGATAATATAACTATTCAATTAGGCACAAAATTATATCATCATGAATTCCAAGTGGATGAGGGACAGGGGAATGAAGACAAAGAGGGTGAAGGGATAGAAAAAAATGGATTAAAGCTCTCAGGGTCTTTGAAGAATTGTTTCCATGGGTGACTAAAGAGATAAAGAGGACACATAAGACATTGCTCAGAAGAATTGGATGCATGAATTTATTTTAAAATTTTCATTTTAGGGTCATCTGGATGGCTCAGTAACTTAAGCATCTGCGTTCAGCCAGGTCATGATCCCAGGGTCCTGGGATGGAGCCCCACATCAAGCTCCCTGCTCAGCGGAGAACCTGCTTCTCCCTCTCCCTCTGCCTGCTGCTCTGCCTACTCATGCTCTTTCTCTATCTCTCTGTCAAATAAAATCTTTAGAAATTAAATAAAATTTTGATTTTAAAATTGGAACAGTAGAGAGAATACATAGTTGAGTTGGAAAGAAGGAAATATTCACCAAGGATGAGGGCCCAGAGTGACACTGAGAGGCTAGAGCATTGGTTAAGTCATCACAGGATGCTGAAGATAGTCAAAATGAGCAGTAGATGAAACACTGTGATCAAATTTATATTTTAGAAACATTCCTGCTATGATAAGGAGAACAGATTGAAAGGGATCGAAACTGGAGAAAGGGAGATCTTTGCTGAAACCCTGTGAGATAATGGTGGTTCTGATTAAGATAGTGGCAGGGAACATGAAAAGAAATGGATTTTTTCAAGAGATGCTAAGGTAGTAGAAAAACATTGTGTTTTGTGGCAGAGGTGGGAGTGAGGAAGAAGTCAAGGCATCAAGATCAGGTGACGGGGCAGATGCTAGTGTCATATTCTGAAAAAAGGAGAAGAGGAGGAAAATCTGCTCTGGGGCCATCTAGACTACTAATGATAAGTCACCTTATCAATACAAATATACATATATCACAGAAATGATAAAAATTAAGATCTAGATATTACACTTCCAGCTAAGGTTTATAGTTTGAATGTTGATAATACATGTCAGTGGTTTGATACTATTTCTATAGAATAGCAGATAAACAGCACAATGAAGGCTTTCAAGTCTAGAAGAAAAATTAAATCATTAATAAACAAAATTGCTCTGCCTAAAAATTAAAGGACTCCCAAACATCATAAAGATTAAATATTTAAATAAGTTATTTCAATTTCTTACTAGATGAGGCAATATCTGGTTTTCAAATTTGCATTTTTAAAAATAGTTAAAAATCATAACATCTGTGAAACTTGATTGGACAAATATTTTGGAACTCTCACTAAAAATTACTCTTATGCCTCATAAGACAATTTAAATATTAAAAATATTTAACAAATGGACATATAACTTGGTTGTCTATTCTATTTTCTCAGTAACAAGTCACTGTGAGCACAGGTTTTAGAAAAAGCTGTTTTTCTAAAGGGTTACTTTCATACATCTTTCATTTGCTAAACTTCAACCTCCCAAATATCAAGGAAAAGTCAACATAGTAACAAGCTGCATAGTAAGAATTCATTCAAATAATAGCCCAATACCCATGTTAATCACTGAGATTTAATTATGGCATCTTTCCCTTTTCCAGAATATTTATGAATTATTCTTTGTGTAATCCCAAAGTACATTATTAATACATATCAAAGGACAGTTAAGTTATAAATATTAATGACCCAGGGAAAGTAACTTTAGGCAGGAGATTGCATAACACAGCTGATTTTTATCTTTAATTCCTCATATTGCTTGATTATAGATGTTTCAATTAGGCATGAGTATTGTTTTATTCTTTTTGATGGAAGGTTAGAAATTACAGCATTATAATAATCAAATTTTAAAAATACAGCAGAATGCAATCCACAATAGTTCCTGAAATTCCCATTTGGTTGTAAAATATGTTCTTCTGTATAATTAAGTACATAATAAATATAAGGGCTAAAGAACAGTTGTTCTATAACACTTACAAGAAGTAATTTACATTACTGAGAGGAAGTAAGGAATTTTTTAACATAAATGTAATTAGAATCCACTGGACCCCTATTCTATTAGTTTTATAAAGACAGGTCTCTCTGATATAAGTTTTTCGATAGTTATTATAAATTCAGTGCTTTCCTACCATACCTGTAGTGTAAGTGTTTAAGGATATATGAAATTCTCAAGGCATTTCACTTTCGGGTTTACATAACTAATTATCAGAATGGCTATTTATAACTATTCTAGCTCCAATAGCTTATAACTAATTCTCAATTATTATTTTATGTGACTTAACTCTGAACATAAATTATACTTCGGGAAAATCTGCAAATAAATACTGCTTAGCATCTTACCATTTGAAATGCTAAAATTTCATAAAGATGTCAAAGTCTTGAAGAGCTCTAAGAAGACAAGAAATGAACTAATATGTAGTAAATAGTTCAGATAAAGATTGCCAGATTCTGAATTTATTTCCCCTCAAAAGATTAAAAGGTGGTTAATAACAATAATAAGTATATGAGATTGTTTTAAAATTGTTGACCACCTGGGTCATTCTTACCATGACAGAGCAGGTGAAACAGGTAAAAGCTCATTTTAATAAGCATACACTAAGGGGTTGCGATGTGCTAGACACTATGCTAACCACTTCATTATGTATATCTTCATCAGTCCTCATAACAAAGGCATGAAATGGGTACTGTTTTTGCACCCATTAGAGAGATGAATAACCCAAGGCTTCATAGGAGCAGTTTGCCCATAGTCACCAGAACTGGTCTCCAGATAGTCACGCCTGCCTGACCCCAAAGACTGTGGCTCCTCAACCCCTCCCCGTTCTCTTCTCTAGGTAGGATGAAGTGGGGGTTAAGAACACAGACAGTGCACTCTCCCAAAGTCTTCTGTAGCCAGTTTGAAAAATAGGATATGCCTTATGAATGTTAAGAAATGTAGGAAATAAGCTAACTATGGCTTCACAAGTTCTCTTCCAGGTCTGATCCTCTCAGTGTCAAGAAACCTAAGCTTAAAAAAAAAAAAAGAAACCTAAGCTTAACATGGTGAATGCTCTTTAACTTCAGAAGTCTACAGTAACAGAGGAAGCTTGACAGTCAATGGGATGCAGGAGCCATTTTTTCACATAAGCCTGTATTTTACTTTGAGCACTTTATTCTTATTTATTCTGCTTAGAGCCTGCAAATGTCTGGTCACATCTTTGTAGAGTTGGATACAAGACACTGCTTCCTAAGACCCTGTGGAAACAGGTCCACTTTTGCAGAAATCCATTTGTCTTAAGAAGCACTAGGGATTCCTCTAGCTTCATGACTTCAACATTTTTTCTTTCGGTCTTTGTAGAATGTTCGTTAAATTTTGGAGTCAAAAAGCTGAAACAGCCTACCAAGCTAAAAATCTGCTTAACAACCCCACTCCAGGTAAAAATACCTGCCTCGGCATCTCTGGTCAGTATGTCCCAGGCTGCATGTGAATCTGCAGGGAACAGGAGTTCAGTCAGCTTCTAGAGAGAACCATGGGAACTGAGAGCAGCTCTAATGGTTAGCTTCCCCGTTCTAAGCCATAATCAGCTTCCCTGCTATTTGTAACCTCTGCACCCCGGGCAAATCGCTCTTTCAAAACAAACCCTTCAACTTTTAAAGACTGCAATCACATTTCTTTTCAGTCTCGGAAGCTCCAACTCATCCCCAGTTCCTTCAAACACTTCTAATTTGGCATGAATAGCCAGAAACTCCACCAATTCTGTAAATTTATACTGTCAGTGGCCTTTTTAAAGTGTTTTCCACACCTCAGAACTGCTCAGAATGCCACAGACATCAGGGCATCCTTGGGTGGCTCATTTGGCTAAGTGTCTGACTCTTGGTTTCTGCTCAGGTCATGATTTCCCAGTCCTGGATCTCCTGCACTGCTTGTCCCTCTCCCCGCCCCCTCTGCTCCTCCCCACTCGAATTCCTCCTCCACTCATGCTCATGTGCACATGTGTTCTCCCCCTTTCTCTCTTTCTCTCAAATAAATAGCTAAAATATTTGGGAAAAAAAAAAAAAAAGAATGCCACAGACATCATCTCATGAGACTCAAGTACAATGGAGGGAACATCTTCTTACAGTCCAGACACCATGATTTCATGGTTGCAACCCAAGATTCTATTGGAATTTGAGGCAGAAGAATCACACAGGTCAATCACAGAGCTCACAAAGTGCTGACCATGAATTCGTGTTTATGTGTTTACAGTTCCTTTATTACACACGTGGTGTGCATTACCAATAATCTAAGCAACTCCTGCTCTACAGCCAAAGCTGTTATTCAAAATTTACTTTCCCATTATTTTGTTCTATCCATTAGTAACCTCTTGCCTCTGTATAAAACAAAAGCTAACATATACTGAGCTCTCGCTGTGAACAGAGGTGTGCCAACCACTTACACAGGTGATCTCCCAGTGTCCCCAAGGATAGAGATTCTCTCATCATCTCCATTTCTTCAACGATGAAAATAAGGCTTAGAGAGATTATGTGGGTTTTCTAAGGTCATGGTGCTAGTAAACAGAAAAGCCAGGATTTAGGTGCAGTGGCGTCAGTGCCCCAGAGGCTTCACTGATCTTGTTCTTCCTATGTCATACCGTGCCATCCTCAAATACATTCTGTTTTGCGGTGGCAGCTGCCTGTTTCCTCCATACCCATTAAGTTACAACGTACAGCCCTGTGGGTCCATTTGGAGATCTCTTTGATTCTCCAAGAATTATCTAACAATAGCTGAAAGCTCATTTAGGATAGACTGAGGCCCCACTATAGTATGAACTCCTCAAAATGTTCGCTACATGGTTATTCCATGCACAATTAAATACAGTGAATTATAAACAGTATGTAGAGAGATGCAATATAATTAATGCCTGTTTCTCAGTCCATGAAAACTCTTACCCAGCCACCTACAAAAAACAGTCTCCATGAGAAAATGTTCTTTTCTTTTTGCTCAGGTGTTGCTAATCCTCTTCTGCACTTGTCATTTGCCAACCTGCTCTGGGACATCCTTACATTAGTATCTGTGTCTTTGTTACTATCTGCACAAAATTTGTAATGTTTCCATCATTAATTGTAACTTCATGGTACTCATCGACCATATCGTTAAGGAGGCTCTCCTTCCCACCTATAGACTCTGCAAGATAGTCCTGGCACCAATGGCCACTCCTTGCTAGGGACTTGTATCTCTTTGGTTTGTGAGGCTGTGGCTCTCCTCTCTAGGGGTCTCCTGTTTAATTACCTTTGTGTTCTGTCCTACTCCTTGACAAGGAGGAAGATTATATTAACTTCTCCATCTAGTAAAAATAAAATATTAAAATGTGGATGCCAACTAAGATAGATTTCTTGATTAGGCAAAAAGTCAATGCCACGATACCGCCTATTGATTAAAACTCAACGTCTTTGTTGACTGCAACAGACCAGAGGTTTGAGAGGTTAACCATTCATGCTCAGGGCCTATGTGCTATGTGCTACTTCTACCACATCAGATTATATAATATGTAGTGGTAAAGAGCATTTTCTCATTCTCTCCTATATTCTCCCCTTCTCCTGGCATACTACATTGACTATGAGCTAAAACCATAGGAAATATGGCATAGAATCAATAGCACGTTACACGGTGCAGTAAACAAGTCTATCTTTAGGCAGATGCACATGAATTCCTCCCTTGTTTTAGTAATAGCACCCTGGTGTTCTTTTAGGGAATTCCCTCTCCTCCCTTGGGTACAGTGGGATAGGATCATTAATTAATGGACCCCGCTGGCACTAACCATGGAGGGAGAGGGAGAAGAAATGTGACCATAGTGATGCAATCAGATGCCCCTCCCTGGAGCTTGACCCTGGAGCCCCCATTTATTCTAGCAGTAACACCCTGATGAGCCCAAAGAGGAGTTCCTGCTCCATGAATTCCTGGAGTGCCTTCAGCCTTTTTCCTGCTCAGAACCTAATTTTCCAGTATTCCAGCTCCTCCATATCCTTCCAAGGAATGTTCTTCTTAACCAGATTCAGTGTCTGTTGCTTGTATCCAGACAACTTTGACACACCTCCATCTCCACATAAGCACCCTCTTCTGGACGTGGTCCATTTTAAACAGCATCATGCATACTAGATCACATCTTCATCTGAGGAAAGAAAACAAAAACTAAACATTTCCATCAGCTTTAGCATCTTGCCCAACTAAAGCTAAATATCATGTGACATTTACCAATTGAGCACACTATTTGTGTCTTGTGTTTATTTATGCAGTGCACCTACCACTTAGTGGACCTCTTGGGAGAGGACACTTCCCTTCTTTGACTTACACTCCCAAGAGAGCCACTCATATTTGAATTCTGAGCTCATTGTTTACTTGTCCTTCATTCTGGAAGGGAATCATGGCATGAGGGAAGAAAAGTGTAAGGCATATTCCACTCTAATAAAAGGGGAGGTTAAAAGAAAAAACAAACAGGGGTGCCTGGGTGGCTCAGTTGGTTGGGCGACTGCCTTTGGCTCAGGTCATGATCCCGGAGACCCGGGATCGAGTCCCACATCGGGCTCCCTGCTCGATGGGAGGCCTGCTTCTCCCTTTCTCGCTCCCCCTGCTTGTGTTCCCTCTCTGGCTGTGTTTCTCTCTGTCAAATAAATAAAAAACTTAAAACAAACAAACAAAAAACCTTACTCAGAACACCAAGAGATCAAAAGTAGAAAGTAAAAAGAACTTATTACCTCTTGCTGGTTTAATTCATTTGAAACTGCCTAAAGCTATTAAGTATGTCCAGTCAGGGGCACCTGGGGGCTCAGTTGGTTAAGCCACCAAGTCTTCATTTCAGCTCAGGTCATGATGTGAAGGTCGTGGGTTCGAGATCCCAGGCTCCACAGGGAGTCTGCTTGCACTTCTCTCTCCCTCTCCCTCTTCACTTCACCGCATGTGCTTGCTTTCTAGCTCCCTCTCCCTCTTTCTCAAATAAATAAATAATTTTCTAATTTACAAATAAGTACCTCTAAGCAGAATTTTTTTTCTTTCAAGATAACCATTGCCTAGTTATGAAGCCCAAACAAACCTCTAAGAACAGCCTTCTAGTGGTCTTCTCACTGCCATCTACCTCTGAATTAGCAGAGACTTCACCCTAAATTCACCCCAAGTGAAACAAGAATTTGTGCTGGGTGTCTTAGCCAGAGGCCAGGAAGTCTCAAAGACTGCTGGAAGTGAGAATCTAGCCAGCACTGTACACATTACTTTGTGTGTGTCAGAATGTTTATATTCATTTGGTGCTGTTTCCTCCCTGCTGGAGAAGTGTCAAAAGCAAGAATTGATTTTATTAATTCAGTGTGATCTGTTTTTCATCTTTTTCTCAAATCCTGAAATACCTGCTGTCAGTTTATATCTCTACTGCGGTATATGGGAAACTCTGGCCATTTATAGGATACAAGGAAGCCATAAACACAGTCTTATAAAATAAGTCTCATTTTTACCTACTCGAATATTTTTCTCCCTCATTCATATACCTCCTACGGAAATAGTATAAATGTATTGCACTATAATAGGGCAATTAATAATACTTGCAGCCAACAAAAGATGTAGTATGATGTTATGCTTCTTTCACCTCTAACCCATTAAGTTTAAAGTGTAGAAAATGAACTATGGTTGTCTTTATCTTTATACAACCAATGAAACCCATAAAGATACAGAATGACAGCATCTGAAAAAGAGTTTGCATTTCCAAACCTACCTGTCATTTCAAACGGCAGATGAAACGTAGAATCAGACTGGAATGGAAGCCAGCAGACAGAGGAAAGAAATTGGGAGGAAAATCTGAGTTCTCTCATTTCTTTAAAAAGAATGGCTTTAATATTGCATGCTCCCATTTTCATTAGAAAGGAAATTCGAACAATGTGACTTTGCACATGGAAAAGGTAGGAAAGAGGAAATCGGGGGAGGGGGGCGGAGAAGTGACTGGAAAGGAAATCTGGAAACATATTTCCCAGAAATTCCCCAAAACAAAGGATGAAAAGACGGTCCTCTCAGCAGCTGGTGCTGTTGCCACAGGAACTGCTATGATTAGGGTAGGTATTTACTTATGCCTCATTCTTTAACTGTCTTGGCCCACGATACTTTCCATTTTAGAGAACTGGAATAAAGTCTGAGGTTGGAACACATCAAGAGACACAGCACATTGTGTATCCTTTTCCATTATATCATTAAAAATTATAGAGACTAGCAGCTGCTCAGTCGTTTCTCCAAGACAAGAGCTATTACAGCTAAAGACTGCAAACAAACAACTACAAAAAAAAAAAAAAAAAAAAAAAAAAAAAAAAAAAAGCCAGATTCTCACAGCAAAAGAGAAAATATTTCGTGTGGAAATTGGGCTCCACAGATCAAATCCCTCTTTTTGTTTTTGTTTTTGTTTTTTTAGAAAATAAGAAATATCACATGGAATAGCTGGATACATTTCAGTGGACATATGGTGGTTCTTGGAAAAATAAGCATCTTTTACCCTTGCTCATTTCCTTCTATTGAGCACCCTCCCCATCTATACTCAGACCATGGGCATCAATTCACTTCTCTTTCTCTTTTCCAGAGAGCATAACATTTATTTTAGAAGTTATAGTCTAATTACTGTAGTGAAACTAATTCAATATTCTATATCAAAATGTATACTATGCTAAATAGATCGAAATGTTCATGTTTTATAGCTTGGCTTCCTTTAACTATTCAGTAACTAAACCCTTTGTAAAAGAAAAAAAAAGCAATTTTAATAACTCTTTGCATTTTATATTCCCCTCTTTTACCAGTTGTCATTTTATTCAACACTTTGATTACTCCATAAAATTGAAGTTATTTCCAAATGTATTTTTCCACCTAAAAAAATATAAAATGTGCAATATAACTTTCTAAGTTTAAAGATACATAAAAACACACTAACAAGACCATGGAGCCCATAGTAAAAGGCCCAGACTTCAAAGTTCAACAGAACTGGCATCATACTGAAGCTCTTCCACTTCCAAAAACATGTGACAAGTTACTAAACTTCTCCAAGACTTTCTTAGTTAATAATTAAAATTGGGGGGCACCTGGGTGGCTCAGTTGGTTAAGCGACTGCCTTCGGCTCAGGTCATGATCCCGGAGTCCCAGGATCCAGCCCCGCATCAGGCTCCCTGCTCAGTGGGAAGCCTGCTTCTCCCTCTCTCACTCCCCCTGCTTCTGCTCCCTCTCTCTCTGTGTTTCTCTCTGTCAAATAAATAAATAAAAACTTTTAAAAAAATAATTAAAATTGGCAAGATAATACTTCTATTATCCATGAGGTGTGGTAAAGCAAAGCATAAATGAGAAAATGGAGTAACATGCTTCATATCGTGCCTAGCACAAAGCAAGTGCTCAAGAAAAGGCAACGGTGGGGGCGGATGTGGTACAGCAGAAGTTCTGTGGAGTCCTACCCAAGACGCTGTACCTGCTTCTGTCCCTAGCCCCACCACTGCCTTCTGTCCCCAGCCCCCACACTTGCCAATGTACAGAATGAAAGCACAGGGATTGACATTCATTGGATGTTTCATAAATGCTGATTATACTCTAGCACTGTTTCGTGCCATCTCCCTCCCCTGGCCACTCTTCCCTGGGTTCTTCACAGGGCCAGCTCTGCCACTTTTTTGAGATTTTAGTTTCATGTTACCTCCAAGAGGCCTTCCTTGACCACCCTGTGTTAAGTAGCTGCCTTCCACTTCCTCCTCGCCATGCATTCCCACCCTCTATTAAATCACCATGCGTCTTTCCTTCATCATGCTTTTTTATCATCTGCTTCCTCCCACTGGTTGGCTAACTTCAGGAGAACAGATATTTTGCTTTGCCACCATTTTGTTGCCAATGCTAACAACAGAGACTGGCACAGGGTAGTTGCTCGATAAATATTTATTGAACAATGATATCATACCCAGGTATAAGTCCAACAGAAACGAGTGCACATGTCCACAACATATTTCTACACTTCTATTCGTAATAGCCAAAACCCAGAAACAACCTATCCATCAGCAGAAGAATGGGTAAACAAACTGTCGGGATTTGGAAGCATTAGAGTACTATTCCAAGCAAAGAACGAAGCCTCTTAATTGATATACAGAGCACACATTAGTGAACTCCTTTCCTTCAGTCTGCTTGCTTTCACATACCAATATCCTTCTAGATTACAAAATTATGGGCTTGATGGAGCCTCAGCAGCCTTGCTCCAACCCCCTCATCAGCCCGAAGTAGCATGCCCAAGCTACACAGCTATTCCCAGAGCCAAGTCAAGAACCCAGGCTTCCTGACTCCTAACTCAGCGCTCTTTCTGCTCATCCCTGTGCTGCTCCATGAGGCAACACAACACAGTATAAAGAGCTCTGGATCAAACCTTGGTTCCACCATTGACCAGCAGTGTAACTTCAACCTCTCTTAGTCTGTGTCCTTCCCTCTGCATCATAGAGATACAATAGTACCCACCTCGGAGATTTTCTGTAAGAGGAAGTAAGATAACGCAAGAGAGAGTGGCATAGTAATCATTCAATATGCTATATCTTTTAAAATAAAACTCTATCTGATATTAAGTAAGATGGAGCTGAGTCACGGCTAATTCGTGAATGTCAGTTTTATCTTCAGACCAGAAAATTCCTTCACATTCTACTTGAAAATGAAATGTGTTTAAATATCAGTTTTAAGGCACCTGGGTGGCTCAGTTGGTTAAGCCACTGCCTTCAGCTCGGGTCATGATCCTGGAGTCCCGGGATCCAGTTCCGCATCGGGCTCCAGCTCTGCAGGGAGTCTGCTTCTCCCTCTGACCTTCTTCCCTCTCATGCTCTCACTCACTCTTTCTTTCAATAAATAAATAAAATATTTTTTAAAAGTAAAATAAAATAAAATTAATATCAGTTTTCGCTCCCAAGAAAAGGTCCCTGCTGCTTTAAAAAGCAAATGTCTTTGACTATGTTAGTAAATAGATTTCAACTGAAAGAGCTGGTTTATTCCTTTCACAAAGTAATATATTTGCATTTTAAAAGTCCTACTAGATTACATGTAGATACATGGTATTTTGAAAGTTGTTGAAATCTCTAGTACCCTTATTTCTGTACGAAGGTAAATGGTCACATTTTAGACAAAACCACTAGAATTTTAATTTTATACTTTTATCAAGATATTTGAACTTAAATGTTTCAAAAACTGGAGGCTGTTTTG
The DNA here is from genome assembly GCA_004023965.1 of Spilogale gracilis. Lineage (NCBI taxonomy): Eukaryota > Metazoa > Chordata > Mammalia > Carnivora > Mephitidae > Spilogale > Spilogale gracilis. Next base: position 1,237 of record PITA01014071.1, on the reverse strand, counting down.
TTGAGATAATATGTTGATTAGCAGGGAATGGGAAAACACCTTGAAAGAGCTGCCCAAATAAAGCCGCTAATATATATATATATATAATTGTCATCTAAAACCATAAGAGAACGTTAAATGCAGTGTCTCCCCTCACCAAATGCAGTTTTCCATAAAATCAGACTCTATACATGGTCCCATCTCTTTGCCTTTGTAAACTGTGGCGTTGCCTTGTTTTTACTAAACAAAACCCAAGGCCGATGAGCCCATGGGCCATTCACTGATGTTTCATCCTCATTCATTCATCAGTGAATGCCATTCATTACTGTGTGACCCCTTTGGAGCCTATAACGGGGTGTGGAAAGGGACTGTCAGAATCCCTGCCAGTAAGTCTACCTCAGTGGCAGGTGTGGTCCTGTGAATGAGCGCCTCAGGACATTAACACCAAGTGCTTTTTTTGTCAGAGGATGATCTGATAGTGGAGACTTTATATTTCCTCTGTTGTTTCTGAAAGGAAATAGGAAATATACTATTTAGATTCTAAGGCAACTAAAATACAGGCACTTTGTGGCAGATGGGATTTTTATGAGCTGTTTGTCACCATATACCAGTCTTGTTAAGAAACGATCGTTTTCTGCTTCATTACACTAAGATAGCTCTGTTTAGGGTTCCACTCAGCTGTGAAATGATTTTAAAACTTCTGTAAGGAAGGAGAGATGAGTCTTTTTATATATAATAAAAGATTGTTTAAAAAAATGTACTGAAACACAAAAAATGTGGTCAAACGCACTATTTTTTGTGTGAGGGAAATAGAGATATGCTGAATCTCCTACTTATGCTTAATCTGCTCATTTATACCAACAGAGAAAACTGCCTAATACTTTCATTTCTCCGCCTAAGAAAAGTAAGAGTTCCCTTTATGTTTTTACATAGTCTCCATGACATATAACTTACAAATAGAAAGGGAGGAGAACTTGAGTGAGGAGTAATTTCAGCTTAAAATATATGAAAGGAAACACAAATTTAGCAAATGCAAGAAATACATTTTTAATGGCTTTACTTTCCTCGAAACTAATCTACTTTTCATAGATTTCATCGTTGCTTTTTATATTTGATCATGTTTTTAAAGGACTGGCACTGGGGGCGGGAGAAGCCTAAACGTGTTATTTTAAAGATTATAAATGTATCCTGTCATGTTTCCCAGCTCTCATCCCCATTCAATGCCAGTCAGGGGATTCAGGAGGGCATGGATCAAATC
>PITA01014070.1:0-54917 GCA_004023965.1 Spilogale gracilis | reverse complement strand
TTTTCTGGCCATGAAATCCTTGGGGTAGGAGAATTTATTAGCATCTCATCAAATTGGTATGTTAAACAATACACTCCGGAAAACCCTACTCCTCTGTCCCCCAGAGAAGAACCGACTAGAACCCATTCAAACACAATTCCATGTGCTTTTCGAACTCAGGGTACTGGCCATCCAGCAATACTCGCTGAGCCTACACCTGCCCCAGGCACTGGGCTGCTGGCCCCCGGGGTAAGGGAGGGCAGCGGAGAAAACCTCTACAACTCAGTGGACAAGAGCAATGTTAATCAACTAGTTACACACACTGTGACAAGGAGGGTGTGCAAGCAGAAAATAGGGGGCTTGCAGCAGCAAGCGGGGTCAGGAAGGCTCCTCTTAAAGTGTAAAGGAAGCAGAGACCTAGAGGGGGATGGGAGTCATCCAGGAGGAGAGATGGGAGAAGGCTGTGGCCAGGGAACAGCCAGTGCACAGGCAGGGGGGAGGAAGCTGGGGTGTGAGGGGGAAGGGTGGGGTTGCTGGAGCAGAGAGAACAAAGGGTGAGTGACAGGAAATGAGGCCGGAGAGATGGGGGGCGCCTTGTAGGCCACATTAGGGAATCTGATCTCCACCCTGAGAACAACGGGAAGCAACTGGAAAGATCTAATCAGCTGGGCTATCAGGTTTGTATTTGCACAGATAAATTTTGCCTGCAGAGTAGAAAATAGATTGGAGGCAGCCTGGAGTGGATATGGGTAGACCAGCCTGGAGGCTTTGGGATGGAGGTGCCCAGAAGGGAGAAGTGGTGTCATGATGGAAAAGTGGGCCAATTAGAAAGAGATTTAGGAGATGAAAACTGACAAGACTTGGCAATCACTGGGTATGGGATGGAAGAGAACGGTATCAAAGGATAGCTATAGGACTTTTTTTTTTTTTTTTACATTTTGTTTATTTATTTGACAGAGAGAAACACAGCCAGAGAGGGAACACAAGCAGGGGGAGTGAGAGAGGGAGAAGCAGGCTTCCCGCAGAGCAGGGAGCCCGATGCGGGACTTCCCGGTCTCCAGGATCATGACCTGAGCAGTTGCTTAACCAACTGAGCCACCCAGGCGCCCCTAGGACTTCTTTTCTACATCCTCATACACTAGTCAAATCATACTTCCAAGAAGTATATATCTAACAGGAGGGACAAATTATATTTTCACTAATGTTATCTAATGAGCTATTAATTTAAAGATTTAATAACATTAGGAAATAGTTCCCAAATCATAGCCTCACTTACTAGCCATGTGATATAAGGCAAATTATCTAACCTTTCAAAGTTTCTGTTTCTTACAAAGCAGGAACCATGACAGTCCTATTTCATAGGCTTGTGAGATATAAGAGAATATAGAAAATGGTTAGAATAGTCCTTGGTAAACCATGAGCTTACATGGTAAAACTATTATCAGAGGTGGAGTTGTATTTTACACTTTTTTTTTTTTTTTTACAACAAGCATGGAAGTTTTTTAAAGGGAAAACATACTTCAAAAAAAATGCCATTTGTAAAAATATTTGGCTCCCCTTTCAGCTTGGTGGTTCGGCGCCGTCCAATTCTGTACGAATCCGAGTGGTTATGCTGTGCCAAGCACTGTGCCAGCACTGGGGCTACGGACACAAGAAATACTTTCTGCCTCCCGGCAGCTTACTAATCCTGGCTTTCTACACCGTTTCCATCTTCTATGCCTGTTCCATGTTAACAGAACCAAAGGGATAGTAAAGGCATACTGTACCTAAAAGTGGTGGCCCCAGGAGGACAGGACAGCATTCCACAATGGTCACCAATCCCACGGCGCTGGAGAACCTCTGGGGTCCAACGAGGTCCATCAGGGTTTCAAATAACACCGAGCTGAGCCACCCAAATGCAAATCCAAAGAATCCCGCATAGACACAGAACCCAATGTAGCTGGAGGATAAAGGTGCTAGCAGATGACACACTCCGTTTGCAACAATAGAAGCTGCAAAAAAATACTGAACTCGAGGTCTTATCCACTTGGTGTTGGCTACAAGTCCCATAGAAGGTCTAGCTACCATGTCAACAAAAGCCAGAATGGAAAGAAGGAAGGCAGACTTCTCACTAGAGTAATGTTTACTCTTACCATAATTACTAAGAAAGACCAAAGGGGTAAATAGTCCAAAAAACATGAGCACATTTCCGGACAGGTACAGCAAAAAGCCTCTGTGTGTGAACAGAGATAAGTCCAGGAATTTATTAACTGTTTGGAAGACTGACCGTTTCTCTTCTTTGTGGTTTCCTCCAATAAGATCTGTATTTGCATCACCTGCTCCCTTTCCAGGTTCCTGAAGGGATGCTTTAGACCTAACTTTCCCGGCACTTGTTGCTGGGGGCCCTATTGGTCGCATGAGGGATCCAGCTACACAGCAGTTTAGTAGGAGGCCCCCAAGAATTAGGAAGCTCCCTCTCCAGCCAAAGATGCCAAAGAAAGCCTGATTGAGGGGGGCCAGAGTAGAGAGGAACACAGGGCTGCCGGCCATGGCCAGTCCATTTGCCAACGGTCGCCTCTTGTAGAAATACTTGCCAATCATGGTCAGAGCGGGATTCAAGTTGAAGGCAAGCCCAAGACCTGGGAGAAGGGGGAGAATCACATAAATGTCAGGAACATATCTGGATACTTAGCCAGCCAGACAAAGAAATTAAAATAAGTATAAATAATACAAAGGAGACAAAAATCCTCACAGTACAGGACATACTGTATAGTGGTTTAAAGTGTAAGATCTAAGTGGGTTCAAACCTCAGCATCACTATTTACTGGCTGGTAAGATCAGACACGTGAGTGTTTCCTGATATGTAAAAGAGACACAGCACTACTATGAGTACAACACTTGGAAGACTGCCTGGAATGTAGTAAGCACTTAATAAATGTTATTTTTATTATTGTTGCTTATATTACTTGAAGGTGAATAACTATTTGTCTATTCTTAGAGAATCACCTGAGGAGTCACTGTAACAATAGAAGATCACAAGGTAGATAGCTACAAGTAGAGACAAAACTTTTAACAACAGATAACATAATACAAAATCATTCCTTTTACAATAGCATCAGAAAGTTAAAAAAAAAAAAAGTGTAACTTATAATCACTACAATTGTGTAACTTTCCCAAAGGGTCACAAAATTAAAAAACAACACACACATACACACACAGTTTTCAGATAAAGAACACAACATTATCAAGATGTCAGTACTCCCCAAATGAATGCATTAATTTAATGTTATTCCAATAAAATGTCAGTGCATTTCATTTTGTAATAGATAAAATGACTCTTAAACATAGTTAGAAGAATGCATGGGCGTCAACCAGGAAACTTTTGGTGGTACTGGAGGAGTGGGACAAACATTAACAGATATTTAAATGTACTTCCAAGAGCTACAATCATTACAACAGTGTAGCTCTGACTCAGGTGAGCATTTACCAGTGAGAGTGGTCAAAGTCCACAGACATACCTGATTTTATATATAGAAATGGAAATGATTTAACATATACAAGGTAAATGTAAAATCATTTAACATATATATGTGATTTAATGTAATAATGAAATTTTAAATCACTATAGAATCATTCAATGAACACTTCTAGTATAAGTAAATATCCAACTTCTAGATGCTCTTCCTGGCCTGAACTTGTTCCAGCTCCCTACCATTTACGTTCAGGCAATTCAGAGGCTCAACCAATAGACAAGGGCAGATCACTCCCCTATTTCAGGCTTGCTAATGGCTTCCCATACCTTGGCCTTTACCTCCCCCCTTCCTCATCTCATACCAGACCATTCTCACCTGTGCCTGACCTGGAGCTTAGGTTCCCCTAAATTTTCACAAAGCTCATGCCCTGTTGCTACTTAAATCTCTTGGTTAAGGTCATCTCTGCCGAGTAACCTACCTTTGTAGACTACCCAGTCCTTCCCTGTCAGAACATTTTGTTTTGAGGCTTTGTATAGCATTATCACTACAGGATATTTTTCCTATTATTCATACATTTGTGAGTAGTAGTCTACGTCCCCTCCCATTAAAGAGGATGATTTAGCCCTAGTTGTTGCTCTATTCCCAACAAAGTCTGGAAAATTGCTTGACACACACGTGGTTGTTTACTCAATAAGTATCTGTGGAAATAAAAGAGCAAATGGACAAACTGACTAACCATGTGTGAACAGACTTTCACATTTTTTCTCATTTTATGTAAAATGTTTTCTTCCATTCAGAAATTTTAAATGTAAAAAAATGGGGGGAGGGGGACATGTTTAAAAGTAGGCAAATATAACAAATGGAAACATTCCATGCTCATGGAATGGAAGAACAAATACTGTTAAAATACCCACACTACTCAAAGCAATCGTTGGATTAAAGACTGGATCCAATCTTGATCCAACTACAGATGGGATCAAACCAGATTAAACGCAATCCTTAACAAACTATCAACAGCTATCAACAACTATCAACTAGAACAAATAACCCTAAAATTTGTATGGAACTAAAGACCCCAAACAGCCAAAGCAAACTTGAAAAAGAACAAAGAAAGGTGAATAAAACAAAACTAAAAAATTTTCTTTCAAACAAAATTCAACAGAAAAAAATTAATTGGGAACAGATATTTGCAGGGAGGAGGAATGGGAAGTTACTGTTTAATGGGGCCAGGGTTTCAGTTCTGTAAGATGAAACAGTTTTGAAAATGAATGGTGGAAATGGTTGCATAAGAATGTGAATAAAGGGGGGGGTATAAATGGGGCGCCTGTTGGGCTCACTGCTCCGACAGGCTCACTGCTCGGCAGGGAGCCTGCTTCCCCCTCTCTCTCTGCCTGCCTCTCTGCCTACTTGTGATCTCTATCAAATAAATAAATAAAATCTTAAAGAAAAAAAAAATAATGTGAATAAACAGGGCACCTGCGTGGCTCAGTCATTAAGCGTCTGCCTTCAGCTCAGGTCATGATCCCAGAGTCAAGTAGTGGAATGGAGCCCTGCATCAGGCTCCCTGGTCAGTGGGAAGCAGCTTCTTTCTCCTTCTCCCTCTCCCTCTCCCTCTGCTTGTATTCCTTCTCTAGGTGTGTCTCTCTTTGTCAAATAAATAGTCTTTTTTTTTTTAAGATTTTATTTACGTTATGTGTATTTTACCATAACTAAATGTTAAAAAAAATTGGAACAATAACTGTCTTATTTTTTAAAGGATTTTATTAACTTTGAAAGGAAGTGTGTGTGAGAGGGAGAATGAGTGGGGGGAGGGGCAGAGGGAGAAGAGGACTCCCTGCAGAGAGCCCAGGACCCTAGGATCATAACCTGAGCGGAAGACAGACACTTAACCGAGGAACCACCCAGGTCCTCCACAAAATAACTGCCTTATGCAAAGGGATAATAATTTAACATGTAAAGTTAATTACACATTATTTTTAAATAGGTACACAAAGCAATCAATAAGCATTCTATACAAAGACAATAAAAAAAACTCTAAAACACAACCACAAACATATTAAAAACATTTACTTTCCTATAATCGAAGAGATTTAAATTAAAACCAGGAAATAATGTTCACCTGTTAAATGATTCACCTGGTAATGATTAAAAAGGATAATATCCCATTGTTGTCAAGGCTGTATGCCCCTCTCACATTACGGTGAGCATGATCTTTTTGGCAATTTAGCGCATATGCATTTTTAAAAAACACAACAGTTGCACTTTTACAAAGTTATCCTAAGAAAATATTCATGTTCACAAAGGACTATCAATACAGTACTGTTTATGAATAGTAAGAAAATGTAGAAATTCAAAAACAAAATCCTAAATATTGAACAATTAACTAAGAGACTGGTCAAATAAAATTATGGTATGTTTCGAGGTGCATGGCCAGCTAGTTGATAGAATGATCTTGATCTTGGGGTTTTGAGTTCAAGCCCCACGTTTGTTGTAGAGCTTACTAAAAATAATTATACATATCTGTTCAATAGAATAACAGACTAAAAATCTTATCAGAATATTTAATGACATGGAAAGATGTTCACAGTACCTTGTTAAGTGAAAAACTGGTTACAAAACATTATCTGATCACTTTTTGTATTAAAAAAGGTTTTTGTTTTTTTTTTTTAAGATTTTATTTATTTGACAGAGAGAGAGAGAGATTACAAATTGGCAGAGAGGTAGGAAGAGAAGGAAGAGGAAGCAGGCTCCCCACTGAGCGGAGGGCCAGATGTGGGACTCGATCCCAGGACCCTGAGCTGAAGGCAGAGGCTTACTTAACCCTCTGAGCCACCCAGGCGCCCCTAAAAAAGGTTTTATGTTTGTGCACAAGAAAAGGTATGGAAAGACATACATCAAAATGTTAATAGTCATATTCTCTGGATTGTGGAGTCATGAGTAATCTTTATTTCAGCAGTTAGTTCATTATTTTAATTTGGCTATCAAAAAGGGAGGGAGAAATTATTAAGTGGGTCTTCTATCCCTCAGAAATGTATTTGGACATTCTGCCAGATAATTCCTGCTTTATATTTTATACTCCCTCCTGCTCCAGTATTCCTTGCGGGAGTAAGAGGTAACAAGAAAGAGTGATAACCGATGATCACCCTCGCCAGAAGTGGCCACATTTTATCTACCACCACTGACAATTCTTAGGACAAGGGACACAATCATCTCTTTCACTATTCATTCATCCAACAACGAACACCAACAGTATAGCAGGAATTTCTTTACAAGTTTACTTTCTAGCACCCTTTAATGTATTTAGAGCTCTTCAAAAATGATAATCAAGTAATTTCTTTAAGGTAGGAATTTCACTCCAAAGATCTGAAAGATGAAAGTTAAATGAATACCAAATAGTCAGCAATAAATTAATGCTTGAAAACGGATCAACAGTAACTCACCTCCAATGACTCCAACACACAAGTAAAGTTCCTGAACAGTATTACAGAAAGAAGCTGCAATCAAGCCACAGCCCGATAGGCAGCCGCCAACAATCATGACTGGACGGCTGCCGTATTTATTCACCAGGATACTGCTGACAGGACCTAGGAGACAACCAGAAATTTAGTAGCAGAGAGGAAAGAACCAACTCCCTCATATCTACACAAGGCATTGATGCTAAATTAGAAGTCTTTTTTTTTTCTTTTTTAAAGATTTTATTTATTTATTTGACAGAGAGAGACACAGCAAGAGAGGGAACACAAGCAGGGGGAGTGAGAGAGGGAGAAGCAGGCTTCCGGCTGAGCAGAGAGCCGCCGGATGTGGGGCTCGATCCTGGGTCTCCAGGATCATGACCTGAGCCGAAGGCAGTCGCTTAACCAACTGAGCCACCCAGGCGCCCCTAAATTAGAAGTCTTTTAAAATAACCAGATAAAAACAAAGACAATGGTAAGAATATTGCTTTCTACATTTATTTCAGTCAAAGGTATGTGTCTTAGAAAATATAGATATATCATTGTGGCTCTTCTTTATCTATGAATATTGCATGGGATTTTACTAAACTATTAAGACTCTGGTTCTAGGGACGCCTGGGTGGCTCAGTTGGTTAAGCCACTGCCTTCGGCTCAGGTCATGATCCCGGAGACCCGGGATCGAGTCCCATATCGGGCTCCCTGCTCGGCAGGAAGCCTGCTTCTCCCTCTCTCACTCCCCCTGCTTGTGTTCCCTCTCTGGCTGTGTTTTCTCCCTCTCTCACTCCCCCTGCTTGTGTTCCCTCTCTGGCTGTGTTTCTCTCTGTCAAATAAATAAAATCTATTAAAAAAAAAAAAAAGACTCTGGTTCTCTCCTTAATCTTCCTCTTATAAGGCAGAAGTGGCTGAAAATACTTGGTAATGGATGTTCATAAGCCGGTTGATATATCTAAGATATGATGAACACATTTAGTTAAGTTTGCTCTGTCTTAATTTTTAGATAGGCACTCTGATATGATCATATTAGAGCATTATTTATGTATTACTATAAATGCAGTTTGTGTCATATTTTTAAAAAAGAAAAAAACCCTGAAAAATATGTAATTATTTTTTCCAAGTTTAAGTAGCTTTCTAATTAGGAAATCTAAATTTGAAAACAAAAAAAACTGTTCCCAGTTATACCTAGATGTCTCAGGTACTGAACTGAATGTTTCTTTTAGAGTTAACCTGGTTCCATGCCTGAATTACTGTTTCATGTTAGCAATACTATGGAAAAAAACACTTGCAGGAGATTAGTTAAATAAGGGTCAAAATATCTTGGATCAAACTCAAGAAGATAGGAAATGGAGTGTTATCTAAAATAATCTGATAAAACTTCTTCTGATAATCAAATAGATGCATACCAAAATATCAGTTTTCCTTCAATGTGAGAGAGGGAACCAAATAAAATGTGAAGTATCATAAGGATCAGGAAGAAAAAGATTTAAAGCATTTAACACATAAGTTTTCAAATATGAGTATCAAATGGGCTCTCCTTACTTGCTACAAACATATAATCTGTAATTCCCCTTTCCAAATTTTTAAGTGTTAATTATAATAAAGTCTTATTCAAACCAAACAATGTTTTAAAAGTTGTAACATAGGGTGCCTGGGTGGCTCAGTCAGTTGAGTCTCCAACTCCTGGTTTCGGTTGGGGTCACGATCTGGGGTAGTGAAATTGAGCCCTGCATGGGCTCCACACTCAGCAGCGAGTCAGCTGGCAGATTCTCTCCCTCTGCGCCCCCTCCCATGCTTGCACTTGCTCTCTCAAATCTTTAAAAAAGCTGTAACACCGGGACGCCTGGGTGGCTCAGTTGGTTAAGCGACTGCCTTCGGCTCAGGTCATGATTTCGGAGACCTGGGATCGAGTCCCACATCGGGCTCCCTGCTTGGCAGGGGGCCTGCTTCTCCCTCTCTCACTCCCCCTGCTTGTGTTCCCTCTCTCGCTGTGTTTCTGTCAAAGAAATAAATAAAATCTTAAAAAAATATATTAAAAAAAAATAAAAAAGCTGTAACACAACTCTTTTTTTTTTTTTTTAAGATTTTATTTATTTATTTGACATAGAGAGAGAGAGATCACAAGCAGGCAGAGAGGCAGGCAGAGAGAGAGGAGGAAGCAGGCTCCCTGCTGAGTAGAGAGCCCAACTCGGCCTCCATCCCAGGACCCCGAGATCATGGCCTGAGCTGACAGCAGAGGCTTTAACCCACTGAGGCACCCTGTTACACAACTCTTAAGTAGACTAACAATATTTTCTAATTATACTGAATGACATTCATTGCATTTTATTTCTTTATAAAAGAATATACCTATGTCTGTACTTCATGGATACGGACTTGTGGGAATGACAACTTTGTTTACATGACACCATACCTTGTCTGCCTGTTTAAGGCAGATGACTGCAAACAGAGAGGATCACTGTAATGCATCAGTAGGGAAGGGCACACAAGGAAATGAACTGATGTTTGAACTTTGCAAAGTCACAAAGCTACAGAGGACCAAGTTTCAAATCCAGCCCATTTTCTCCCTATTACATGTACTCCATATTTTTGGAACTAATTTATAAAGCAGAAGACATAAAAATTATGTTTTTCTTCTATTAGCACGGTAAATTCTGACCTTATTCTGTTCATTCTATAATTAGTTCCTTAGAAGACAGTAAATCTATTTTTTAAAGCAAATATACAATGTATGTATTCAGAATATATTACTGGTTATATGTTGACATATTCTACTTCCGTAAAAACTATGGAAAATTCTGCAGCTACTTACATTCTAGTACTATACTCAAAGTTGCAGTATGATGCAATTAAAAGGTCAGCTCTGACCCTAGAGAACCCAAACTGAAATTATGGTGTATATAAGTACTCAAGAAGGAATCAAACCTTTTTCTTTTCTTTTTTTAGATTTTATTTATTTATTTGACAGCCAGCAGAGGGAGAGGGAGAAGCAGGTTCTCCGATGAGCAGGGAGCCCAATGTGGGACTCGATCCCAGGACTCTGGAATCATGACCTGAGCCAAAGGCAGCTCCTTAATTGACTGAGCCACCCAGGTGCCCCCTTTTCTTCTTTTAAAATATAATATGTATTTATTTATCAAAGAGAGAGAGTGCGAGTGAGAGCACAAGCAGGGGGAATGGCAGAGGGACAGAGAGAAGCAGGTTCCCCGCTGAGTGGGGAGCCCAACTCAGGGCTTGATCCCAGGACCCCAGGATGAAGACTTGATCTGAAGGAAGATGCCTAATAGACTGAGCTACCCAGGTACTCCAGAATCAAAACTTTTTGATATCCTAGTGTTTCAGAGGAGTAAGTCTCTTTAAGGGCTGGGTCAAGAACTGGCTGCCAGGAGAGATTTCAGGCCCAAGCAAGGATTTAAATAAATGAAGTTTTCATTGACTTTCTAAGTCACTTCATGAAAATATTAGACCATGGTTGGTTTGGAAATAATCTGAATTTACAGCTTGTGTAAGATGAAAGAATTAAATCATGAAAGAATATTCATGAAATATTTCCATATAAATTGGTCATGAAATAATTTTGTACAGTCAGAATTACAAAGATCCAAATACTGCCACACTCTTAACTTGTGAAGTAGAAGTTAACATTGTAATATCTGCAATGTTAAACTAGGAAATGTTAAGGACATTAGTGTGAAACTGAAAACAGGCAAATTTACACTTTCCTGTATACAAAACCACTCACAGTTCAAAACACTAGTGTTGAGGGTGTGGCCCAAATATATTATTAAGTCAAAGAATTGTGGCAGTTGAAAAACTGATGATAATGCTTAGGGGATAGATCATCTAGGAGCCAATCAAAAGAAAATAACCCATTTAGTAAAAATTTTGCCACAAGGCTCTCAATAGGCAATTTGTCTTTCAGAGTTATTTCAGGAAGGATGGCCCCAATTAGCTATCATTAAAAATAGAGAGGAGTACAATTCATAGGCCTATTATAACAGAAATTCAGAGAAATGCGCTAGTTATCTCTGGGTGAGGACAAAGAAGGAACTGTTTTCCCAGAAGAAAGTGTCATGTGCCATTAGTACAACTGACATCACTTACTTCTGATGCAAAATGCAAGTGGCTCTAAGCTCTTTGGCAGCTCCAGATTGCAATATGTGAGCCTCTGGTTTGTAGTCAGTTTAAAGATACACTGAGCACCTGGAGTACTTCTGGATAATATTTATACCAGTTTCTTAAAGTCATCATAGTCAAAACCTGATTAGAAAATCCTAAAGATGAAAAGGAGTTCAAAGCCTCCAAAACTATTGGCTCTCAGAAGCTAGATAATATCCAAAGCCCCTTTTGATTTCATTGACCTTATAAAAAGTACTACAATGTAGCACTTATGTCCTTACCTTCAAAATTCCAAAGGCATAAAACAAAAAGATATACAGTGGGAAAACTTCTGTTTTCTGTTCCCAATCGCCTAATTCACCTCTAAGGTAACCAGGTTACCTGTTTTTTCTGTGCAATGACATGATATATTTAGTTTAATTATGACTTCAACTATTTATTCTTGTTTCATGAGTTTATGTTACAGTCTCAATAGGATTATAAACTCCCCAAAGTCTGGGATCAGGATCAATCAGGATCAAGTGTTCTCTATAACTCACAATATCTAGCCTCGTATGAAATATGAGCATACGGTTAAATACTGGTTGACTATGCCACCAGGTTATTGAAATTCCAAGAACTCCAATTCTAAGGTTTTACAGTTGAAATATAGAATCTTTATATTGGCTTTTTTTTTTTTTTAAGATTTTATTGATTTATTTGACAGAGAGAAACACAGCCAGAGAAGGAATACAAGCAGAGGGAGTGAGAGAGGGAGAAGCAGGCTTCCCGCCGAGCAGGGAGCCCGATGCGGGGCTCGATCCTGGGTCTCCGGGATCATGACCTGAGCCGAAGGCAGTCGCCCAACCATCTGAGGCACCCAGGCGCCCCTTTATATTGGCTATTAAGGAGCTACACATGAAAATAATCTGAGATACTAAATTGCCACTAAAAAGTAGTACTAACAGAGGTAAAGTTTGGCTAACTAAGCAACATGAGACACTGTCAATGTCAGTAAATAAATATACTTGGCTTTAGAATCTCTCACTAAGCAACTATATGTTTTAAGTATTATGGAAGGTTTTGACTTTTACATGTTACATTGTGATTGGATGTTCTAAGGTGAAACAAATAGTATTTCAAATGATGTTAAGTAAGCAACTTACTGTCCACATTTCCTTTATATAATATGTCAAGGGAAAGAGAAGGGGTAAAAATGATAAAACTTAAGTTTAAAGTTCAGCTGAAATGCTTTTAGGATGAATAACATCACAAGGAAGAAGGGGAAGATTTTATTCAGTTCTTTAAATCTAACACCATGAAAAGAGTTTACCTGAGACTTTAAATTATGCTATTCAGGTGAGCCTGACTTACTTCAATTCTCCTAACATCAACTTTATTTATGGGATGCTTGGGTGGCTCACTTAAGCCTCTGCCTTCAGCTCAGGTTACGATCCCAGAGTCTGGGATCAAGTCCCACATCAGGCTGCTTGCTCAGGGAGGAGGCTGCTTCTTCTGCCTGCCAGAAGTTCCCCGTGCTTGTGAACTCTCTCTTTCTGACAAATAAATACAATCTTTAAAAAAGAAAAATCTTGGGCACCTGGGTGGCTCAGTTGGTTGGGCGACTGCCTTTGGCTCAGGTCATGATCCTGGAGTTTCTAGATCGAGCCCCTCATCGGGCTCCCTGCTCGGTGGGAAGCCTGCTTCTCCCTCTCTCACTCCCCCTGCTTTTGTTCCCTCTCTGGCTGTGTTTCTCTCTGTCAAATAAATAAAATCTTAAAAAAAAGATCTTTAAAAAAGAAAAATCTTTATTTGTGTTTACATCTTAAGAATCTAGCAGAGAGCAATAAGAAAAATCAGCTATACACATGTTACTTTTCTGAGAGCTTTTTAATGATACTGAGTTGGACCAAATCACCGGCCCTCAGTCTCTCGTTTCTGTTTCAGAATACAACAGCGGAACAAATAGAGCAAAAGCCGACACAATGAATGGGAATGAAAAAATGTGACTAAAACAGCAGGCCTCGGGGGTACTTACCTCCACCATACATGACAGCCAACATGATTGAGGATATCCATGATACTTCACTGGTGGTAGCATTGAATATGCCTTCAATTTCTTTGAAGAACACAGTAATGGATTTGGGAAATGCGTAAGAGAAGCCGATGGAAATGAAAGCTCCAACTACTACTGCCCACCCCCAGCCTCCATCTGGGGGAGTGTATCCAACTGGACCTCCAACTGCTGGTGGCATTTTAAGTGTAGATGAATTCCAAAATATAGTTCAAATCCAAATATCTGAAAGACATAAAATTAAAATACCATGTCAATAATAAAGCACGTCCACCAGTAAAACACTCCTACCTTTATACCCAGCTCTCAAGTAACTGAATTGTTTCTCAGTATAACTTTTCCTACAGAGATGGGGTGCCTAGGTGCCCTGGTTGTTAAGCGTCTGCCTTCAGCTCAATTCATGATCCCAGCGTCCTGGGATCAAGCCCAGCATTGGGCTCCCTGCTCGGCGGGAAGCCTGCTTCTCCCTCTTGTACTCCTCCTGCTTGTGTTCCCCCCCTCTCTCTGTCAAATAAATAAATAAAATATATTTTTTTAAGATTTTATTTATTTGACAGAGAGATCACAATAGGCAGAGAGGCAGGCAGAAAGAGTGGAGGAAACAGAAAACTCTGATGAGCAGAGAGCACGATGCAGGCCTCAATCCCAGGACCCTGAGATCATGACCTGAGCCGAAGGCAGAGGCTTTATAACCCAAAGAGCCACTCAGGTGCCCAAATAAATGAAATCTTAAAAAAATAAATAAATAAAATAAAATAAAAATAATAATAAATAAAGAAAGAGTCTTAGATGGGGTCTGGGTGGCTCAGTTGATTAGGTGAGCCTTAGGCTCAGGTCATGATCCTGGAGTCCCAGGATCGTGTCCTGCATCAGCCTCCCTGCTCAGTGAGGAGTCTGCTTCTCCCTCTGACCCTCACCTCTCTCTCTGTGCTCTCTCTTTAATAAATAAATGAACTCTTCAAAAAGAAAAAAAAAAAAAAATGAAAAGAGTCTTACAGCCATGGTATTGTCCAGAGTAGCATAAAGGAAAATAGCTCCATACCATTTAAGGAAACATAACTGAAATAAATAAATCCTGTTCAATAAATACAGCATTTGTATTTCAAGTAAGCCTACTTGTTTCAGCAGTTAGTATAATTCCTCAAATTACTGTAACTAACAGCCTCATCTGACTTACCTGGTTGCAAAATTAACGTAACACATGCCATACACAAGTTTCAGGCTTAAACACAGGCTTTGTAAGTTTGCCCCCTTTCCTAAAATTTAGTCTTCAATACTAGTTTCTTTTTACTTTCTCTTATTTATTTGCTGACAAAATATTAGGAAGTGGATACCAGAGTCACTAGATATGTAGCAATTTACAAAGCAGATCATTCTGAATACACAAGAATTTCATTCAGTGGGGTGGAAAATTTTCTCAAAAAGGTTTCCTTTTATCTATCTAATTGTTTTGATTCAAGGTATTTTTTCCCATTATATAACAAAAGGCCCGAAACAACAGCTAGTCAATATAGTTAAGCTCAGAAATTGAACTACGATGTCAGAAGGTGGTACTTCAAATCAAAAACTGTCCCTCTTTTTTGAAGGCACCTAGTACTAATGAATAGCATGGCTAGAAAATGCAACTTCTTCCTGTTAAATTATGAATAAGATGATAGAGTCATTGTGTGACGGTAGGCTTCCTACCGTTTTGTCATGACGGTCTCCTTTTATTTATTTGAAGCTAACTTCTACCTTATAACTCATCCTGCAACACTACATTTGCACATCCATTTCAAATTTTCACCACTCATTTATTATAGCGATAAATACTGGCCACAGAGGACAAGTTCACTCTTTGCTACAACATTCTTTAGTCTAAAATACAAATCCTAGCTTATAGTATAGTAGTAGTATAGGAGTCAACTGCTACATACTGTTCCTTTCAACGAATTTGAATACTTCAAATATGAATTAAGACAATGAACGTTGCAGGGGTAGCGGAAAAAACAGCCCCGAGGTGAAGTTTCCCTAAAAGCAACAGTACAGGTTTCAGCACTTCTACATTATACTAGAGGTTGTTAACCTCTAGCATATACAGACAAGAAAAAAGAAATAAAAGGTATAAAGACTAGAGAGGAGGAAGCTGTCTTTATTCACAGATGATTATTTATGTAGGCTTACTCTAGAGTACTTTAAAAAGGTACCTGAACTAAAAATGAATTTAACTAGGTTTCAGGATATAGGGTCTCTGCTCAGCAGGGAGCCTGTTCCCCCTCTTTCTCTGTCTGCCTCTCTGCTTATTTGTGATCTGTCAAATAAATAAATAAATAATCTTTAAAAAAAAGAATTTGCGATTTTAAATACCATTTACAACAACATCAAAAAACTATTGAACAGCACGATACATCTGGCAAATAATGTAAGATGTATACACTGAAAACAACAAGATATTACTAAGAAGTTAAAAAACAAAAGAATACATTCTCATGGTTTGAAAGACTCAATATTTAAATTAGGCGAATATTTTAAAGGCACACAACAGCACATTTATTTAAAAGTGTATAAACTGAATCTCAAGCTACAGACTGGGAGAAAATAAATACAAAACATCCAACTAAAGACATGTCCAAAATATAAAAAAGATCTTTTATGACTCAGTAGTAAAGACAACTCAATTAAAAATGGACAATAGAAATGGACAGATACCTTATCAAAGAAGATACATGGATGATAAAGTACATGAAAAATGCTCAAAATTGTTTCATGTGAAATGCAAATTGCCATCAAGAGCTACTAACACATATATACTAGAATGACTAAAAATTAAGACTGGTAATACCAAGAGTTGGTGAGGATATGAAGCAAACAGGACACTGTCGCTGGTGGTAAAGCAAAAGTTAAACATATAAACATGACCTAGCCATTATATCACTAGGTATTATCCAAGAGAAATGAAAACATACATCTTCACAAAGACTTACAGGAGATTTCTCTAATAGCTTTATTCATAACAGCCCCAAACTGAAACAACCCAAATGTCCATCAACAAGTGAATGGAGAAACAAATCATGGTACAGCTATATACTGGAACAATAGGCATGAACAAACTACTGATGCATGCAAGAACATGGATGAATCATAAAAGCATTATGTTAAGTGAAAAAAGACTAGACATAAGACTATATTCTGTATGGTTACATTTACATCAAGTTCTAGAAAAGGCCAAATTCTAGTAATAGAAAACAGATAAAGGGTTGGGGAGAAGAGGCTGACTGCAAAGGGGCCTGAGAGGATTTCTCTGGGTCATGGAAATGCCCTGTTACGGCTGTGGCAGTAAGTTACCCATCAAATTGTACTTACTGTATGTAAGTAATACTTCAGGGATGCCCGGGTGGCTCAGTGGGTTAAGAGTCTGCCTTCAGCTTAGGTCGTGATCCCAGGGTTCTGGGATCAAGTCCTATTTGTCAGGCTTCCTGCTTAGCAGGAGCCTGCTTTTCCCTGTTCCTCTGCCACTACCCCCTGCTTGTGCTCTCTCACTCTTGCTCTCATATAAATAAATAAAAATCTTGGGGAAAAAAAGCTCAATAAAATTGATCAAAAAATAGTTCAAAGACAGTGACAAGGAGGTAAAATCTATTCAATGGCATACAGAGACAATACAGACGCAAAAGGTGATGGCAGGCAAATTCTCTCTCTTGGCTATCTGGCAGTTAAAAGAAAGAGAAGGAAAAGGAAGAAGACAAGGAAGAGGAGGTGAGGCGCTCTTCTGGGAATTCACAACTACAGGTCTGGGTGAGCTTGTGCTTGGCCGGATAGTGTCTGTGGGAAACCTCTGTTGTTCTTTTAGACATATATTATGTTTGAGTTTGCTAGCAAAGATTTCCCACAGACAAAGCCCTTCCAAACACAAGCTGACAATCTAAAATTTCTTATTCATTCATTCATTCATTCATTCATTCATTCATTCAAAGTAGGCTCATGCCTAGTGTAGAGCCCAGTGCAGGGCTTGAACTCACAACCCAGAGATCAAGACCTAAGCTCAGATCAAAAGTCAGATGCTCAAGAGAATGAGGCACTCAAGTGCCCCAACAATCTAAAATTTCAAAACACATCAAGAAAAAACTAACCATGACTGAAGTAAAGCCAATTCAATAAGCTGGATTAGAGAACTACAGACATTGGATGTGAGTATTTAAAATGATGAAAAGCATGAGATAAGAAATTAAGACCACTGAATAGGATGTGAGGGCAATCTGGCCACAACATTGGTCACCCCATTGATTGTCAGGGTTGATTCAGCTATCTGGCTGGTTAGGCAGGACGTGTCCCCTTCCTCCCTCACCGCTCCATGTGCGTCCCTCCAGAAGCTGTGTGCTTGGTCGAAGAGGATGACCCTCCCTGGAAGAGGAAAGGACCGTTCTTCGGTCAAGGGTACACAAGCAGCTGCACTTCCCTGCTAGAAGCTCCAAACAAGCTCTCAAGAAATTAAGGCCATTGAGTAAAAACAAACAACACATTAAATAGTATTAAAAGACCAGGTGACTTGAAACAGAACTTCTAGAAATAAAAAGTATACTCAGTGAAATAATAGGTTAACCAGTAGGCTGAACATAGCTTGAAAAGAGAGAACATGAATCTAAAGGATAGGTCTGAAGAAACAGAATTCAAGGGAGAGCTTTATTCTGGAGCTGAGAAAGATTTACAAACAACAGGAGTTGAGAATGGGAACATGTGACATACATCTAAGGGGACTTGGGAGGAAGAGAATGGAGAGAATGGGAAAGAGGCTATTTTCAGTGTTTAATGGCTCTGGCTACTCCAGATTTGATGAGTAATATGAACCTACAGAACCCAGCAAGATAAAGAGAAAAACCTTAAAAAAATTTGAGAAAATACAGATTATCAGAAATAGATGACAAGAGATAATCAAACAGGCAAAATAATTCTCAATTTTGAAAAATTCTCAGCCACTATGTCTTCAAAAATTCTTTCTTCCCCTTACCCTTTTTCTACTCCCCTGAGACTCCAACTGGATGTGGGTTGAACCTTCACATGGTATCTACTCTTTCTCTCCTGTGTTTTCCATCCTTAGTAGGGTTCCATCTGTACTGAGAATTTGAGGCTTAGGACAGTATCTTCCTCCAGAGGGATTTTCATTTACCTCGGGCTTTATAAACCTAGAATCTCTTCAAGATTATTTTTTTTTTAAGATTTTTATTTATTTATTTGACAGAGAGATAAAGAGAACACAAATAGGCAGAGTTACAGGCAGAGGGAGAGGGAGAAGCAGGCTCTTCACTGAGCAAGGAGCCTGATGCGGGGCTCGATCAACTCTTCAAGAATATCTCAAGGACCCTGGGGTACCTGGGTGGCTCAGTCATTAAGCGTCTGATTTCGGCTCAGGTCATGATCCCAGAGTCCCGGGATTGAGCCCCGCATTGGGCTTCCTGCTTGGAGGGAAGCCTGGTTCTCCCCTTCTCAACCCCCCTGCTTGTGTTCCCTCTGTCACTGTGTCTCTCTCTAGTCAAATAAATAAAATCTTAAAAAAAAAAAAAAAAAGAATATTTCAAAGATCAAGATGTTTTGTTTATACAGATGTCAGGAAATCAGGCTGCAATTCACCTGAGGACTTTTTTTTTTTTACCTCCAATGCACCCCTATTCCTATGGCACAGCCCTTTAGGATCTGAACCAAAAAGAACAGGATTTACCAGAGCTCTTGCTCTTGACGGGCCCTAGACTCTCAACATTTGTTCCCTTGGGTCCATGAAGCTTTCCAAAGCACTACTCAGGCCACCAAGACAGTTGCTGCTTCTTCTATAACCAGAAAGCCACTGACTCCATAATCTTATCACTATTGGCACAACTAGGAAGCCAGCAATATATAAAAAAGCTGCCAAAATCAAGTAATCATCAAAATCAAGAAGTTGTAATCAAAGGCTGTTAATTTCTGCAGTTTGCTCCAGAACCATATATCCTCCTCTGATAATATCTTCAGGATGGATCCCATATGCCCTGCTTCTCAAATCTCAAAGTAAGACCTTTGTTCTAATTCTGCCTTACGAATGTTGTATTAATACATGTGACTGGCAGAATTTTTTTTTTTTTTTTTAAGATTTTATTTATTTGACTGAGAGAAACACAGCTAGAGAGAGGGAACACAAGCACGGGGAGTGAGAGAGGGAGAAACAGATTTCCCGCAGAGCTGGGAGCCTGATGTGAGTGAGGATTGATCCCAGAACTCTGGGATCATAACCGGAGCTAAAGGCCAACTCTCAACGACTGAGCCACACAGGCACCCCTGTGACTGGCAGAATTAAAGCAAATTTAGGAATATAATTACAAGGAAGCCTGAGAAATGAAGTTTAGCTTTAAAGCCTCTGCAATGTAATAATGTACAATACAAGAGGATATGTTATGGATGCTAAATACCATTTCCGAAATATACCTTAGACATACACAGTAAGATTCATGAAAATTTTAAATTATGCAAAATTATATATGTATACATATTTTTATCTCTATACAAGTGTCCTTATAAACAATATATCTGATACTATTATATACAACCATATACAAAATAGGTATATACAGAAACGAAAAAAAATTGCTATGAAAGTTTCTAAACGCTTACCATTAATGTTTGTACTTATCTCATCATGTACGGGCAATACACAATAGACCGGCACTGATCCCGTGGGCCATACTTGGTAGTGCGCCTTCAGAACAGTCGTTCAAGAATATTAGGCAAGGGCATCGCCTCCAAATCCTCCTGGTACTGAAACTTTCCAAGAAGAAGTACTAGCCAAGATTGATGTGATCAGATATGGACTGGAGGCCACTACAACAATTGTAAATTTGTCTTATGAGGAGTCTCCCTTCATTAACTTGTCAGGATGCAGAAAATCGTGTCACAATATAATTCTCAACCTATTCCTGTTCATTAGTGGAACAGACAAACATGACTGATGAAAAGGTGAAGTGTCCACAGAAAGAGAACATACCACCCATTTCCTTTATAGAAATTTAAACAGTATGGGGAGACATTTCTGAGAGTCACAACCTCACTGAGTTGCAGATAGGTCTTAATCTCCTAAGGTGTAAGTCTCCATTGTCAAAGAATACTTGACAGCAACCAGAACTGCTGGCTTCAGGCACTTGGCCTATCTGAGGATCCCTAGCTTGTTCTCTATGTGAAAATAGTGTCGCCATCCTAATATAATATTCTTTTCCTTGGAACTCTAGTCTTGTTTTACTCAGTATGTACACTATTATATGACACATCATTACTCAAGACTCCATAGTTTGCCTTAAGGTTTACTTTTGGTGTTATACATTGTCTGGACAAATTTATAATGGTATGTATTCACCATTATAGTATCATAATAAGTAGTTCCATGGCTCTAAAAATCCTTTGTGCCCCCAGTATTCATTTCTTCCTCCTCTTTAATCCCGGGCAACCACTGATCATTTTACCGTCTTCATAGTTTTGCCTTTTCCAGGATGCCAGAGTTGGAATCATACAGTATTTAGTCTTTTCAAATTGGTTTTTTTCACTTAGTAATGCACATTTAAGTTTCCTCTAGGTCTTTTCATGGCTTCGTAGTATATATTTTTTTAGTGTTATATAATAACAGTCCACTAACTACATGTACCACAGTTTACTCATCTGTTCACCTACTGAAGAAATCTTGGTTGCTTCCCAGTTTTGGGAATTATGAATAAAGCTGCTATAACTTCCGTGTGGAGGGTTTTGTATAGACCAAAAAAAAAAAAAATATATGTGTGTGTGTGTGTGTGTGTGTACTTACTGTCTTGTACATTACTTTTACATCTAAAATTTGTTATTAAGCTTAATAGTTACATAGAATGGAATTTCTGGCATATTATATGTTGTATTCTATGTGCTTTAAATATATTTGTCAAAACTTTGGTGCTAACAATTTAGCCCAATTTATAGAAAATATCATCTAATTGGCCAGATTTCTGTCAAAGTTGTACCTCATTTTAATTGATATAGATGTAGCGACACCATCCCTGTGGTAACTATCTCACTTTTTAAATTTACTTCTAACTTAGAAGACAGAAAAAGAAGGAGTTTTTTGTCCAGAAGGAATAAAGTCCTGCCTCCTCCAATATTTCTGACCTGACCCCTCTTTGGATTTCTATCATGGGACCCTCTGTGGGACAATGCATTCTGCAATTTTCTCTTGTTTGGAGGGCCCCAGAGATTTTGATAGTAAGGGGGCAATGAACCATGGCCAGAATTAGGACAAGTGAAAGATATACCTTTTTGTCATAATGGGGTTAAGGGCTTTTGGAGAAATCAAATTGAAAAAGGAAGGAGAAGACCACCAGCGTCCATTTTCAGAAGAGAGGATTTTTAGTTTGGAGTATATCTGAATCTGAAAATCTGAAGAATAATTACCTTAAAAATGTAACCCAGTTTAAAGATTAAAGATTTTTGTCCTAGGGTATTTCACCTACTTATGCTTCAGGAGGGATAAAAATATTTACAAGTTGAAGCTTCCTAAAATTCCTATTGGAATGAATATAGAAAGCTATGTAACCGCTTTGTTCTGCTAAAAGAAACAGTCTCAATTCTAAAATTATGTTAAACAGAACCACTCCAGGCATTAATTTTATGAGTTTTTCCTTCATCTAAGTATGAAAAAAGAGAAAAGCACTTGAAATTTTTCAAAGAACACTAAAAAGATTAATTCGCCCCAGACTGTTTACACACACAGAGAGATATCCACACAGACGGTGGAGCTATTTAATGCATCAAGCTCTGACTCGAACAGCTAATACGTGCTGAACGTGATTAAACTTCGAGCTTAGCTGCCAGCTACGATTTGTCCTGGTTAGTTAAAGCAGTTACAATTTTTAGTCACTAAGACTTGCCTCATCAAGTTGGTAATACCTTATTCCACAGTGTCAAAATTAGATTTAAAACTTGGAGGAAGCTTTAAAAAGATTCAGAAGGAAGCAAGAAATATAAGAAAAATTAGAACTTTTGAAAACAACACTTCAAAAAAACAGATATGGATTTAACACTGTTCTGCTATCATCTGACAAATGGCTCCTTATTAAGTTAAAACATTTTGATGGCAGACAGCTAAAAAAATTGTGTAATGTCATTATCTAAATATGTTATTTTCTTTTAAACTGACCAGAGCTCAGCTATTAAGAAAAGGGTTCATACAACAAGCAAATTACGAGAACAGGGTCCCCCACATTAGTATTCAGAGCCCTGCTGGGGAGTACTCAAGTCCAGAGGCTAAAAGGGATTAAAGTTTAAGATTTTAATCCTTACAGTGTGCACAGTAGCTTTCCTATTAGCTTAGCTATTATTTGATGACCCTCTTGCAGTTCCCTGAAAATGCTGGGGAGATTTTTTAAAAGTGATATGGTGATGAGAAAGTTCATCTTCAGTTTGCCTTTACAAAGGACAAGGGGAAACAACCTTAACTCTCGGCAATGGCCACGGTGCAAGAATCACCTAATTTCTCCTCTAATCACCTTCTGATTTTTTTCCTTTTCTCATGACTCAGGAATTGTACAAGTAAATTAATCTGGAAAGTTGAAGTTGTGCTCCATACTCCCCATGCTCTGCTCCCACTTCAGAAAGTTACAAAAGCCCTTCGAAACAGTACTAGTCATTATGGTCCCTACACTTTTTCCATCAACATTTAAAACAAAGCCGCTGCCGTTTCCTAAAATGACAAATGGCCAGTTTGTGAACATAGAAGAGGCAGAAAGTAAAATCAATAATCTTAAAAGAATTTGTTGCTAAGTGTAGACTAATTTTAGGTTTCAAATTCACATGGAAAACCCAGAAGGCTAATTTACTGAAGCACTGCTGAGAATGTGGCTAAGCCACTACTCTTTACAATCGGCCCTAGTCCATTTTCATGGTTTACAGAACTACCTGCCTCAAGGTAAATCCCAAGATTCAAGGTCCAGGAAACCTCATCTTCTTTTACCTTCTTCTTTTTTTAAAAAAATAATTTCTTACTTTTTTAAAAAAAGATTTTATTCATTTATTTGACAGACAGAGAGATCGCAAGTAGGCAGAGAAGTAGGCAGAGAGAGAGGAGGAAGCAGGCTCCCTGCTGAGCAGAGAGCCCAAAGTGGGCCTCGTGGGTGTCCCTGAGATCATGACCTGAGCTTAAGGCAGAGGCTTAACCCACTGAGCCACCCAAGAGCCCATCTTTTACCTTCTTTTCCACTTGAAACAAAACAGAAAGAAACAAAAAACTGAGAACAAAACAGTAAAAAAATATAAAGCACTAGTGAAAGGAGAAATAGAACTATACCATTGTTAATCAAATACTCAACAGTTATGAATATGCATGGTTTTGATCAAACTCAATATAAAGAACCTAGAAAAATACAAACCTGGCTCTGCAAACTTCCAACTATTACATCTCCCTTACCACTGAGGGCAAATCAGCATTACAGAGAGTTAAATACACTATTCTTGAAGAGAAATTAACAATTTGCTAATTGTTAATCTTAAAGATTTTGGGTTTGTCCCTCATAACATATGAAAACTGTAGATCTTACTTTTACTTAGCTCATATTTATAATCTCTAAAAATAGCAATATTTTAATTACTAATAATTTCCAGATTTTTTATTATTTACATGGTCAGCCTATCCTACCCATAGATATAAAGTAGATTTCTTTTCATGTAACAGATCTCAAAGTATTTGGTCTAAAGCAACCTTAAGTAGATACATAGTTGTACAAGGTAGTATTTTAAGTCTTTTCAGATAATTGTGGACATTTTATCTTGATATGCCAAACCTTGATAAACTATCATCTACCATCTCTTAATAATAGTTATAATGTACTGAATCTTGAGGTCCTCGAGGGGCCCATACACCACACTTTGAGAATGGCTGTTGTTTCAAATAATTAACTCTACTTGATTACAAAAGTAACTAAATTGGTATCTATTGATTTTTGGTTTATTCAGATTGTATATAGTCTTGGTGCATTCAAGTCAATCAGAATCTCTCCTGGGCTAGGTAGTCTTTTCTTGCCCTCCCTTCCTTCCTTCCTCTCCCTCCTTCCTTCCTTGTTTTGAAGATTTTATTTATTTATTTGAGAGAGAGAGAGAATGACAGGGGAGAAGGTCAGAGTAAGAAGCAGACTCCCCGTGGAGCTGCGAGCCTAATGTAGGACCATCCTGGGACTCGGGGATCATGACCTGAGCTGAAGGCAGTTGCTTAACCAACTGAGCCACCCAGGTGCCCTAAGCAGTATTTTCTAAGTGCTTTAGTAAATGATGTATAACTTGAATGTATTAATTACAGAAAAAAAGCTGATGCCCATGTATACAGGAAACGGTGGTAGGAGATAATACAGAATGGACTATTTTTCATTTTAAGTCATGTCTACTTAAACTAATTTTAAATATTTCTATAACCTCTCACTTATTAAAATAACTTTGAATAAGGATGTCAAATCTTTGCTCTTTTTATTTAGTCAGCTGAAAAGAAAAAATGTGGTAATTCTATTATAAAACAAAATGATCATCTCCTTTAAGAATTCTTTGGCTTCGGGGTGCCTGGGTGGCTCAGTTGGTTAAGCGACTGCCTTTGGCTCAGGTCATGATCCTGGAGACCCGGGATAGAGTCCCACATCGGGCTCCCTGCTCGGCAGGAAGCCTGCTTCTCCCTCTCTCACTCCCCTTGCTTGTGTTCCCTCTCTGGCTGTGTTTCTCTCTGTCAAATAAATAAAATCTTTAAAAAAAAAAAAAAATGACAGAGAGAGAATTCTTTGGCTTATTAGGCATTCTCTGTCATCCACCTCACATTTTTTTTTCAAAGGATTTATTTATTTAAGAGAGGGAGAGAGAGCACATGTGCATGTGTGTGTGGTGGAGAGGAAGGGGAGAAGGAAAGATAAGATTTTTAAGGACACTTAGTGCTGAGATGGTCAAGGTGGGCTTGATCTCAGGACCCTGAATTCACCACCTGAGCAGAAAACAAGAGTCAGACACTCAATCGAATGTGCCACCCAGGTGCCCCCTCCTCATATTTTTTTAGTTGCCCCAAACATTGTTATGTATTCTTAGAAGAGTATTTTCTACCCAAACCAGGAATTTGTTCAAAGTTTTTCCCAACAGAAGCTCACGTATACCTGTCAGGATCCAGAGCACCATGAAACACATGAAGCTTGGCATTTGTAACTGTCCCCATTTCTACTATGATCTAGAAAAGCGCTGCTGTTTCAAGTAAATGTGTCATGTGCCAAAGGGTATATGATGAAAAGAAGGGGGTTTTTTGAACGCAGGGCTTCTCACCACCTAAGGCTGAAGGGTGTGTCAGTCATGGGACAAGGTTTTCTTAAACAACCAATTCCCTTTATTTCCAGCCCTTCTGCCACCTCTCTGTCTGCTGTGGTCTTATGTACAGATTGTTCAAACCTAACACTTTTTTCTTTGTTATGAATGACAGCTTTCTATGGAAGGATCTTCCTTAAAATACTAGTCAACGACCTTTTGCTCAGCTGAGCGAAACCTCAAGGCTAAAATTTTTTGAAAAGGCAAAAATAAAAATTTATCAATAATATAGAGACATGTGAACATAAAGACCCAGTACTGAGGCTTCCAGAGAACAGACTTTAGTGTCACCACCACAGCACGTGCATCATAAATATTCCTGGCTTATTTCATGAAACGGGTTTAAGTTTTCTTTGGCTTCCTGGCAATCAATATATATCACTTTTCATATCAATATATCACTATTATGGTAACAGAGCTACTTTTGCTGTACCATAAACAAAGCCAAGCAAGCTATTCAATGAATGACAGACATGGGGAAATTTTGGTTATGCACAACTTCAACTACAAATTCCCTAAGAGGGGCACCTGGGTGGCTCAGTCTGTTAAACATATGAATTATTTATTTTAAAGAGGGAAAGAGAGAATGAGGGAAGGAAAGAAGGAGGGAAGGAGGGAGAGGTGCATGGCCAGGCGAAGGGGAAGAGGGACAGAGAATCTCTAACAGATTTCCTGCTGAGCCCTACATGGGGCTCAATCTAATGATGCTGACATCATGATTTAAGCTGAATTTAAGAGTCAACACTTAACTGACTGAGCCACCTAAGGGCCCCTAAACGTCTGACTCTTTAGTCTCAGCTCAGGTCTTGATCTGAGGGTCGTGAGTTCTAGTCCCATGTTGGCTCCACATCGGACATGGAGCCTACTTTAAAAAATGAAAAGTAGAGGTGCCTGGGTGGTTCAGTTGGTTAAGTCACTGCCTTCAGCTCAGGTCATGATCCTGGAATCCCGGGATCGAGTCCCACATCGGGCTCCCAGCTCTGCAGGGAGTCTGCTTCTCCTTCTGACCTTCTCTCCCATCTCATGCTCTCTCTCTCAGATAAATAAAGTCTTTGAAAAAAAAAATGAAAAGTAAAAAATATAAATTCCATAAGAAACTACAGAATGCCCAAGACTTAACAGTAAATGAAAATTAATTTTTTGCTTATTTCTGCTTGACTGGGCTTCCACTGATGCAGACTTTCAAGTAACTTATCTTGACTTTCATTTTTGCTCTACATTACTCTATGATATTGCTATAACAACCCAAATTTTTTAAAATGTCAATCCTCATTTCCTTTAGTTGTTTTAAAAAAGAGGACTGGGGCACCTGGGTGGCTCAGTCGTCTGGGTATTAGACTCTTGGTTTTGGCTCAGGTCATGACCTTGGAGTCATGAGATCAAGCTCCACATCAGGCTCCGCACTCGGTAGAGTCTGCAAGAGATTCTCTCCCTCTCTCTCAAAATAAATAAAATCTTTTTTAAAAAATTGAAAAATAGAGGATTTAAAGTTTTATAAGTACTACAGAGAACTGATGAAGTTGATCCTATCTGCAAATAAACTAATATGCAAACTGATAGTAACTATACATATATGTACGTCTCTGTGTGTGTGTGTGTGTGTGTGTGTGTGTGTGTGTACACACATATTTACTTATTTAATCCTTTTTTGTCAATCTCGGCCAATGTTATACTCAATAATCTGTAACGACCTTTATTTTTCCTTGTAAGATGATGATTTCTGGCATCCATTCAACCACATAAGCATAATTTTATGCAAGCCGGTAGGGAAAAGAAGTAGGATTCCTGATATGTGTAGAAACTTTCGATTCAGGTTAGGGTTTCCCTGTGCAGGGTTCATTTTAGTATTTTATTTCTCTCTTCTCCCTATACTAGTGCAATTTCTTTCAAAGATAAGTAATCTATTTGTAGACTTATAGAGCAGATAATATTGTTATATGTTAAATGCATTTTAAATTGAAAATTTCAAATTTTCAAAATAAGGAAAAGAGAAACTTCTACTTAAAGTCTGATCTGCAAACTATATGCATAATTACACTAATTCCAATAAAAATATTTCCCCCTTTGGGGCACCTGGGTGGCTCAGTTGATTAAGTGTCTGCCTTCAATTCAGGTCATGATCCCAGGGTTCAATAGGCAGCCTGTTTCTCTCTCTCCTTTGCCCACCCCACCCACACACACACACTCAGGTTCCTTCTCATCACTCAGCACACATGCTCTCTCTCCCTCTCTAATAAATAATCTTAAAAAAAAAAACTCCCCCCCCAAAAAACCCTCTCCTTTTAATAATTAATATAAAACCCAAGACTACACAAAAAACTGTGAAATTGTTAAAACGTTTATTTAAGAAACTAACAACTATTTTACTCCAGCTGCCAAATAACAAAACATGAGGATAGAGTAAAACAGTGAGATCCAACTTAGCATCTTTTATTACTAGGGTTCTCACTCCCAAGTTTCTAAGAGTAAGTAGACTTCTCTTAAGGGGTTAAGGTATGAAAAACATAATCTTCACTTTAACATTGCTCCTAGTGAATTACTACTCCAAGAAGAAAAAAGTGAAGAAAAGCAATAGTCTTATCACACAAAGAAATGAAAAGATATTCCATGCTCATGGACTGGAAGAACAAATATTGTTAAAATGTCTATACTACCCAGGAGTGCCTGGGTGGCTCAGTTGGTTAAGCAACTGCCTTTGGCTCAGGTCATAATCTCAGGGACCCTGGATCGAGCCCCACATCGGGCTTCCTGCTCGGCGGGAAGCCTGCTTCTCCCTCTCTCACTCCCCCTGCTTGTGTTCCCTCTCTAGCTGTGTTTCTGTCTGTCAAATAAATAAATATCTTAAAAAAAATGTCTATACTACCTAAAGCTATCTACACATCTAAAAGCAATTCCTATCAAAATACCAACAGCATTTCCCACAGAACTAGAATAAGAAATCCTACCATTTGTATGGAATCAGAAATAGCCAAAGCAATCGCAATAAAGAAAAGCTAAAAGCATCAGAATTCCAGATTTCAAGTTAAATCACAAGGCTGTAGTAATCAAAAACAGTATGGTATTGGATACACAGATCCATGAAACAAAAGAGAAAATCCAGAAACAAACCAACACTTACATGGTCAATTAATCTTCAATGAAAAATATCCAATGGCAAAAAGACAGTCTCTTCAGCAAACGGCATTGGGAAAACTAGATAGCTACTTGCAAAAGAATAAACTAGACCACTTCTTACACTATATACAAAAGCAAATTCAAAATCAATTAAAGATCTAAATGAGACCTGAAACCATAAAAATACTAGGAGACAAAACAGGCAGTAACTTCTTTGACATCGGCCATAACAACTTCTCTCCAGATATATCTCCTGACGTAAGGGAAACAAAAGCAAAAATAAACTATCAGGACTTCATCAAAATAAAAAAAAGCTACTGCGAGTAAAAAGAAACAATCAACAAAACTGAAAGGCAACCTGCAGGGTGGGAAAAGATATGTGCAAATGATTTATCCAATTAAGGGTTAGTATCCAAAATCTATAAAGAACTTAAACTCAACACCCCAAAAAACAAATAATCCAATTAAAAATAGGCAGAAGGGGGACGCCTGGGTGGCTCAGTTGGTTAAGCGACTGCCTTCGGCTCAGGTCATGATCCCGGACAGCCGGGATCGAGCCCCACTTGGGCTCCCTGCTGGGCAGGAAGCCTGCTTCTCCCTCTCTCACTCCCCCTGCTTGTGTTCCCTCTCTGGCTGTGTTTCTCTCTGTCAAATAAATAAAATCTTAAAAAAAAAAATAGGCAGAAGACATGAGCAGACATTTCCTCAAGGAAGACCTATAGATGGCCAACAGACACATGAAAAGATGCTCAACATGACTCATCATCAGGGAAATGCAAATTAAAACTACAATGAGATATCACTTTACACTTCTCGGAACCACTAAAATTAACAACACAAGAGGATGTGGAGAAAAGGGGACCCTCATGCACTGTTGGTGGGAATACAAACTAGTGCAGCCACTGTGGAAAACAGTATGGAAGTTCCTCAAAAAGTTAAAAATAAAACTACCTCACGATCCAGCAATCATACTTCTGGATATTTACCCCCAAAAATACAAGAACATTAATTCAAAGGGATACATGTACCCCTATGTTTACTGCAGCATTATTTACAATAGCCAAGATATGGAAGCCGCCCAGGTGTCCATCGACTGATGAATGGATAAAGAGGTGATGTATATGGACACAATGGCATCCAGTCATAAAAAGAATGAAATCTTGCCATTTAACAAGGATATGGATGGAGCTAGAGTATAATGCTTAGCAAAATAAGTCCAAGGAAAACAAATAGCATATGATTTCACTCACATGTGTATTTTAAGAAACAAGCAAAGGTTAAAAAATGACAGAGAGATGGGACACCTGGGTGGCTCAGTTGGTTGAGTGACTGCCTTTGGCTCAGGTCATGATCCGGAGACCCGGGATAGAGTCCCACATCGGGCTCCCTGCTCGGCGGGAAGCCTGCTTCTCCCTCTCTCACTCCCCCTGCTTGTGTTCCCTCTCTGCCTGTGTTTCTCTCTGTCAAATAAATAAAAAATATTTAAAAAAAAATGACAGAGAGATTGAGAGACAAATCAAGAAACAATTTGGAGGGGCACCTGGGTAGCTCAGTCATTAAGCGTCTGCCTCAGCTCAGGTCATGATCCGGGAGTCCTGGGTTTGAGCCCTGCATCAGACTCCCTGCTCAGCGGGGAGCCTGCTTCCCCCTCTCTCACTCCCCGTTTGTGTTCCATCTCTAGCTGTGTTTCTCTCTGTCAAATAAATAAATAAAATCTTAAAAAAAAAAAAACCCAATTAGAATAAACTGTTGGTTACCAGAGGGGAGCTGGGAGGGGGGTGGCTGAAATAGATTATGGGGACTGGGGAGTGTACTTGTGATTAAGCATAGGGTGATGTACTGAATCAGTACTGAATTGCTGAATTACTACATTGTACACCTGAATCTAATAAAACATTGTATGTTAACTACTAGAATTAAAATAAAAACTGGAACTCTGCTCAGCAGGGAGCCTGCTTCCTCCACTCTCTCTGCCTACTTGTGATCTCTTTGTCAAATAAATAAATAAAACCTTAAAATAAAAAGATTTTATTTATTTTAGAGAGAAAAGGAGAGGCAAAGGGAAAGGGAGAGGCAGAGAATCTCAAGCACACTCCTGAGGAGCTTGATCTCAGGACCCTGACGCCATTACCTGAGCCAAAACCAAGAGTCAGCTGCTTAACTGACTGAACCACCTTGGTGCTTCCAGTAATAGTCTTAGAGTAGCAGATTTTTTACTCTTGTATATAACAACTTCCTAAGTGCCATACTGCATTCCTTGAGCATTTCACCCTTCCTTTGTACTACCCAAGCACAAATTGTGGTGTAACTTTATAATCTCTGCAATTCCAAAGAACAAGGGTTAGTTCTATTCATGCTAAAAGGGGGGCATACCTTGTTAATAATAAAGATTCATACAAAATCAGGATCTTAGCATTATGGGATCCAAAGAGGATCGTTTATCAATGTCCCAAATTTCACAAATGTTTTTACAATTCATATTTTTAAACTTAAACACAATAGGACTATATAATCATTTTTAAAAATTATATCAGGTTAGGGGCGCCTGGGTGGCTCAGTTGGTTGAGTGACTGCCTTCGGCTCAGGTCATGATCCCGGAGACCCGGGATCGAGTCCCACATCGGGCTCCCTGCTCGGCGGGAGGCCTGCTTCTCCCTCTCTCACTCCCCCTGCTGTGTTCCCTCTCTGGCTGTGTTTCTCTCTGTCAAATAAATAAAATCTTAAAAAAAAAAAAATTATATATATATATATATATATATATCAGGTTATACACCAAACGTTTTTTCTATTCATTTAATAAAATTTGAGTGCCTGGAGCAAAAGCAGTAAATAAACAGACATGGGGTCCCTGTCCTCATGGAGTTTAGATTCTAGGGAAGAAAGAAAAAAAAGGTAATGCATTTTAAACTTTATACTGGTTGGAGGTTGTGAGGGGTAGATAACAATCCTCTTTCCACATACCTGTGCTGTTTGATTTATTCCAACCAACACACCTTATTTATGATTTAAAAAAAAACCCACAGAGTAACAAAGTAATAAAAGACAACAAGTTATACATACCCATTATAGAGAAATTAGAAGATATGCCTATATAAAAAGAAAATGAAGTCTGCCTGGAGGAACCTGGGTGGCTCAGTCTGTTAAGAGGCTGACTCTTGGTTTCAGCTCAGGTCATGATCTAAGGGATCAAGTGCATCATGGGCTTTAGGTTCAGTGGGGAGTCTGCTTAAAGATTCTTTCCCTCCCTCCCTCCTTCTCCCCTCCCACCCAATTGCCTGCTCTCTCTCTAATAAATCTTTAAAAGAAGATTCTTGCCTGTCATTCTACCATCCTCTTATCACTTAGTCATATTTTGATGGAAATTCTCTTAAACTTCTTTCTAGGATAGTGATGCATAAGCATATATGTAATATAACATGGGATTATATTTCATGCTGCTCTATAGCCTACTTTTTCCATTTAGTATTAGAAAATTTTTTGGGATGTGTCCAGATCTACAGTATTATTTCTGAATAGTAGCTTTCCAGTTTAGAAAGTTTAAGGTTTAAGACAGACAATAACTGACATCTTCATTTTTTTCTACATTTAAAGTTCATGGATTATTTAATATTAAATGAATT
Source organism: Spilogale gracilis (assembly GCA_004023965.1). Classification (NCBI taxonomy): domain Eukaryota; kingdom Metazoa; phylum Chordata; class Mammalia; order Carnivora; family Mephitidae; genus Spilogale; species Spilogale gracilis. The sequence goes on along the minus strand of PITA01014070.1, from coordinate 22,798 downwards.
AAAAAACAGGTAACTTCAATATAATAGGTCTGGGGGTTACTTAGGGCTCAGCATTAATTAAGATTCCTGGGCCAAAGTTGGACACCTAGTCAAAGGAAGTGGCAAACTCATTTTTATTTTTTGCTTCAAACCCCTAACTTCAGAGAACTTTTCCATTTTACTATGCTTAGCCACCTAGACTACCCCTCAAAGTCATGGCACAAAGAAATTAATGTATTTTGTAATATATATTAGAAAGTAACAGTAAAGTTCTTTAAGACTGTTAATATAATGATACTTTAAAATTTTTTTAAATCTTTAAAAACTAAGTTTTGGTTAGGATACATTATTCTCTAATAATTTTATAGATCTGAGCAACTGATGAATCTGTATCTATTTTTGTTGTTAATAATGAATTATATTTCATAGAAAAAAAATAACAGTATAACGGGGCTCCTGGGTGGCTCAGTCGTTAAGGATCTGTCTTTGGCTCTGGTCATGATCCCGAGATCATGGGATCGAGCCCTGTGTTTGGGCTCCCTGTTCAGTGGGGAGCCTGCTTCTCCCTCTCCCACTCCTCCTGCTTGTATTCTCTTTCGCTGTCTGTCAAATAAATAAATAAAATCTTTAAAAAAAGAGAAAGAAAATAATAGCAAATAAACTAAGACAAGATGCATGAAATCAAGTTAGTTTAGTTCTCTTTAATAGTGGGGCTTACTTGGGAGGATAAGGAGTTGGATGAGAATGTCCAGAAATTAGAAAATGATTTCTATGGATATTTCAAAGCTTTAAGTGAAATTAGTAGAACCAATTCCTTATTACATCAGTCACAATTAAAATGTATACTTCAAAGTTTCCTTTCCCTACATACTGTTGTACCATTAGCACTTCTCACACTTATTAGAAAAGACTGAGGCTTTTAAAATCTCATAAACCAGAAAGGAAAGAAGGAAAGGGGGAAAGAAGAGATATTCTGGTAAAGCTACTATGTTAAGAGTTGGAAGTAGAGGAGGGAAAGGTAAGGGACTTTTGAAGTATGTACTTAGAATTCATGATGGAATCACACTCAGTTAATCTCAGTTGTGAATGAGCGAAGGGAAGAGAAAGTCAACTCCATGATTCTCCAGGAAGAAAAAGACAGTTCAAGAAGCACCACTGCTTTAGGACACCTTAGTCTTAAAGACCATATCAGAAACAAAGACAAAAAAGATAGTACAGTTTAATTCCAAATTCACATATTGATGAGATAAAAGCATTTAGTAATTTATAAGAATGAAATTCTCATTTACTGACAATCTCCATTAATTCTAAGTTTATCTAATACTAAAAATCTACTCTAGTCCACCAATATCTTGTCTTTCTGAATACATCATGTCACATGGAGTTAATTTCCTCCATGACATCTCAGTAGCATTCTAAAAACTCTAAGATATTAAACTGTATGTCTCTTTCTTTATAAGTAACTATTTCCCTAATTAGTTTAGGTTTGTACTTCTAGACCATGAATTAAGGACAGAAGTTATTATCACTTTTAAAAATTTAACTTCATCCCACCTTCAAGGAATCTGATTTCCCCAGTTTTTGAGAAGCAGAGTAAAATATGCAACCAGGAAAAAACCCTTCAGTGATATGATGGTATGTTTTCTGGACCTAATGCCCTATATAGTCAAAGAGGCAGAAAAGTTTGTTTTGTTTTATTTTTACTTGATTCCTTTCTTTTCTCCTTCCTTTCCTTCCTCCTTCCTTTCTCACTTCCTCCTTCCTTTTTTTTTTAATCTTTTTTTTTTTTAAAGATTTTATTTATTTGACAGAGAGAAACACAGCCAGAGAGGGAACACAAGCAGGGGGAGTGAGAGAGGGAGAAGCAGGCTTCCCGCCGAGCAGGGAGCCCGATGTGGGACTCGATCCCGGGCCTCCAGGATCATGACCTGAGCCGAAGGCAGTCGCCTAACCAACTGAGCCACCCAGGTGCCCCCACTTCCTCCTTCCTTTCCTTCCTCCCTTCCTCCCTTCCTTTCTTTCTTGGAAGAGAATGGGCACGAGAGCAGGACAGAGAGGGCGAGAGAAATCTTAAGGACTTGATCTCACCACCCTGAGATCATGACCTAAAAGCCCAAATCAGGAGTTGGGACACTTGACTGACTGAGCCACCCAGGAACCCCTTGTTTGTTTTCAAATAAAGAAAAAAAACTAGGGGCATCTGGGTGGCTCAGTCATTAAGCATCCATCTGCCTTTGACTCGGGTCTTGATCCCAGGGTCCTGGGATCAAGCCTCACATGGGGCTCCCTGCTCAGTGGGAAGCCTGCTTCTCCCTTTTCCCCTCCCCCTGCTTGTATCTCTCCCTCTCTATCTGTGTCAAATAAATAAATTAAAATCTTTAAAAAAGGAAAAAAATTACTGAGGACAACTTTTGGAACACAGAACTTAATCTAATCAGTCTCACTTTCTGATTTATTACTACACCAGCAGATCATGCCTTCTGTAATGCTTCATTTTTGCCTGTTTCTCACAGACTGAAAAACTGGCTACCGTCCATGTTTAGGCCAAGTTATGTTCCCTTTCACATGCTAATTTATTTCTTGCTTGGGCAAGAGTTTCCAAATATAAACCCATTTCGCATTTTATAAAATAAAGAACCTGAGTAGTAGTAATAAAGAAGGGGTAGTTGGGAAGCTTTATCCTTCAATGGCAGGTTCTGCTTGGCACAATTCCAGGTTATATTCTGGCATACCTGTATATGTCCTGGTTTTCTTCAGCAATCCAAAAATATGTTCACCGAATCAAGATCTAAGTGGGCCATTTAAATTTATTAATATAAGATCCGTCTTGTTCCAGAATCTAAAAAATGTACTGGTTGCATTAAGATTACAAACAGATGTGTTGTTAGGGTTGTGTCATTTATTACTTTGAATATACATGTGTATTTGAATACAGTAGATGGTATTTCTGCTAGAATCGACTTCACTTCCAGTATTCTGAACCCTAATGGGGAGCATAAGCGGATTACAATTCATTAAAAGATAAAGAAACCTTTTCTTTTTCTTGCAAAAGGCTGAGTTCACTGACAGAAATAATTAACAGTATACTTACATTCAAGTAAATGTTCTTAAGTTTTGAGGACCGGAGACGTAGTAATATACTAACATTTCATTTCAAAGCTTTATTCTTGTTCTAAATGTTCTCAAACCATGTATTTTTTTAATTTTTTATTTTTTTAAAGATTTTATTTATTTGACAGAGAGAAACACAGCCAGAGACGGAACACAAGCAGGGGGAGTGAGAGAGGGAGAAGCAGGCTTCCTGCCGAGCAGGGAGCCCGATGTGGGACTTGATCCCAGGTCTCCGGCATCATGACCTGAGCTGAAGGCAGCCACTTAACCAACTGAGCCACCCAAGTACCCCTGTCCGTCATTTTTTTTTTTTAAGATTTTATTTATTTGACAGAGAGAAACACAGCCAGAGAGGGAACACAAGCAGGGGGAGTGAGGGAGCGAGATGCAGGCTTCCCGCCGAGCAGGCAGCCCGATGTGGGACTCAATCTCGGGTCTCCAGGATCATGACCCGAGCCGAAGGCAGCCGCCCAACCAACTGAGCCACCCAGGCGCCCCTCAATCCATATTTTAACACATATATTCCTTTATCCTGTTCTAGTATCTTCTTGTATAAGTGGTAATTCTTTAATCAACATCCCTTGAATGAATCTGACTTAATTATTATGCTACCTTTGACTCTCATTACCTCAAAAAACTAAGTTGTTTTGTTTTGTTTGTTTCATCAGTAGCAAACCACAGAAAAGCACCAAAATTGAGTATTAGTTGTCTTGCATATATCATTACCCATCATTCTCAAATGTATATTTGCACAAATTTTTAAATTTAATTTTATTTAAACTCAATTAATTAACACAGAGTGTATTATCAATTTCACAGGTAGAGGTCAGTGATTCATCAGTCGTATATAACACCCAGTGCTCATTATATCACATGCTCTCCTTAATGCCCATCAACCCTGTTACTCTATCCCAATCTCCCCTCCAGCAACCCTGAGTTTGTTTCCTATGGTAAAGCGTCTCTTCCGGTTTGTCTCCCTCTCTGATTTCACCTTGTTTTATTCCCCCACCCTCCTCTATGCTCTTCTGTTTTGTTTCTTAAATTCCACAGGAGTGAAATCATATGGTATTTGTCTTTCCCTAAGTTATTTCACTTAGCACAATACTCTCTAATTCCATCCATGTCATTGCAAATGGCAAGATTTCATTTTTTTGATGGCTGAATAATATCCCATTGTATATATATATTACATTTTCTTTTTCCACTCATCTGTCAATAGACATCTGGGCTCTTTCCATAGTTTGGTTATTGTGAACATGGAAAACTTTTTTAGAAGATATTCATAGACACTAAAGATGTAGCAAAAAGAAGTGTGCATTATTACCTTAAAATACACTAGTTAAATACGGGACACCTGGGTGGCTCAGTAAGTTAAGCATCTGCCTTTAGCTCAGGTTTTGATCACAGGAACCTGGAATTAAGTCCCACGTTGGGCTCCTTGCTCCATGGGGAGCCTGCTTCTCCCTCTCCCCACCACTCCCCTGCTTGCCTCTGTCTCTCCTCTGACAAATAAATAAAATCTTAAAAAAAAAAAAAAAAGAAAAAGAAAAAACCAACCAGGGTGCCTGGGTGGCTCAGTTGGGATGGGCCACTGCCTTTTGCTCAGGGTATGATCTTAGGAGTCTGCAGATACAGTCCTGCATCAAGCTCCCTGCTCAGCAGGGAGTCTGGTTCTCCCTCTGACTTTCCCCCTCTCATACTCTCTCTCATTCTCTCTCTAATAAATAAAATCGTTAAAAACAAAAACTTAAATAGCCTTCTTAACTGCTGACAAGACTATGTTGTCTTTTAAGATAATTATCAGTTCCTTTATTAGAAATATACAATTTCAAATCAGTGTTTTATTTTCCTGGAAACTACAGTAATTGTTAAACCATTCGTTTTCCCTCTATTAACTCCATCAAGTAGTATTCTAGGTGACAGAGTAAATACAAACATCATTACACAATCACTACAGAAAGGATGTGCCTTGGCTCAGCTGGTTGTCTGCCTTTTGGCTCAGGTTATGATCCTAGAGTCCTGGGATCAGAGTCCCACATCAGGTTCCCTGCTCGGTGGGGAGCCTGCTTCTTCTCGCACTCCCTTTGCCCCTCCCCTCTGCTCAGCTTGTGTTCTCTCACACTCTCTCTCTCTCTCAAAATAAATAAAATCAAAAAAAAAAAAAGGAAAGAGAAGATGTGTCTTTCATTTTTATTTAAGTAATCTCTACACCCAATGTGGGGCTCAAATTCCCGTGTGATCAAGGTTCACACACACTCTTCTGACCGAGGCAGCCAGGACCCCAAAGCTGTATATTTCTAATCTCCAGAGCAGGTACTTCAAACCTGAATTCTAGTGACCCCATTAGGGATTTGCTTAGCTGAGCAAAATAAAAGCCTACATCTAATAGAGTGAACTTGTAAAGATAAGATTTGAAGCAATTTGAAGTACCTTTGCTGATATATGCAAAAGAGGACAAGAAAGTCCCCCAAGTCAATAAAGACACCCTCTATTCCATTTAACTTTTTGCATTTAAGAGAATTTTGGGGGCACATGGCTAGCTCAGTCAGTGGAGTGCGCAACTCTTGGTATTGGGGTTGTAAGTTCAAGCCCCATGTTGGGTCTAGAGCTTACTTAAAAAATATTTTAATTTTTTAGGAATTAAAAAAACTCGGGTGCCTGGGTGGCTCAGTGGGTTAAAGCCTCTGCCTTCAGCTCAGGTCATGCATGATCTCAGGGTCCTGCGATGAGGCCCGCATCCCTCAGCAGGGAGCCTGCTTCCTCTTCTCTCTCTGCCTGCCTCTCTACCTACTTGTGATCTCTCTCTCTCTGTCAAATAAATAAATAAAATCTTAAAAAAAAAAGAATTAAAAAAACCCAATTCCAAACAGTTTTGGAAACTGTAATTTTAAGTTATATAAACATACTTTCTGAATACAAAAGAAAATTATTCTGCCCAAATTTGTAGAAATTATCTCACTAGCCCTTACAATACACACACAAGCACTTTGTTCCCTATCATTTGTGAGGTCAAAATTTATGATTTAGTACACAAAAGTCAATGGCCAAACAATTAACATAAACCTGTGACATCATGATTTGTTGGCTATATTCCATCACAGCTTCTGGCTAACCATTCCTATATCACAACAGACATGTTAAGAGTTAGGAGGGGGGGAGCCTGGGTGGCTCAGTTGGTTGTGACTGCTTTCAGCTCAGGTCATGATCCTGGAGACCTGGGATCGAGTCCCACATCGGGATTTCTGCTCGGCGGGAAGCCTGCTTCTCCCTCTCTCAGTCCCTCTGCTTGTGTTCCCTCTCTAGCTCTGTTTCTCTCTGTCAAATAAATAAATAAAATCTTTAAAAAAAAAAAAAAAAAGAGGAGTTTGGAGCATTAATTCTTGGCCTCTTTGGTGCCACAGATTCCTGTAACAGTTTGGTAAAACCTGTCATTATTCTTGTTAGAATGATGTTTTTAAATGCATAAAACACAAACATATAATTGTCGAAATATATTTTTAATTGACATATACTTTTTAATTGATATGTGCTTTTAAAAATAACAAGTTAGATAAGATCTAGAGGTAGGTCTAATAATACAGTAATTTTGAAGTAATGATAAGTTTAAACAATTTCAAGGTAGCCGCAACCACTGTATTATATGAAAATTTCTACTGATGACAAAGTCACAGGCACTGCTAAAACTACTTATGGCTTGTTGCCTACATTCATAGTTGAAGTAACTAAAATTATGTCGAAGTTAATGAAAAGATGTAATTTCTTTTCCAGCAAGTTCAGAGACTCCCTGAATTCCATCCACCACGGAAGACCAATCTGCGGATCCTAGGTTAAAAACAGCTGATAGTTGGGGCGCCTGGGTGGCTCCTTGGTTAAGCGACTGCCTTCGGCTCAGGTCATGATCCCGGAGACCCAGGATTGAGTCCCACATTGGGCTCCCTGCTCGGCGGGAAGCCTGCTTCTCCCTCTCTCGCTCCCCCTGCTTGTGTTCCCTCTCTGGCTGTGTTTCTCTCTGTCAAATAAACAAAATCTTTACAAAAAAACACAAAAAAACAGCTGATAGCGAAATAGAAGAGAGAGTTAATGAAGTAAAAGCTTTGAGTCTCGAAACTATATAAGGCAACTTTCAAAAGCCCTATTACAAGCACACTTATCATGATGAACACTGAGTAATGTACAGAATTGTTCCATCACTATATTGTGTACCTAAAACTAATATAGCACTGCTTGTTAAATGTATTAATTTAAGGGCGCCTGGGTGGCTCAGTTGGTTAAGCGACTGCCTTCGGCTCAGGTCTTGATCCCAGAGACCTGGGATCGAGTCCCACATCTGGCTCCCTGCTCGGCGGGAAGCCTGCTTCTCCCTCTCTCACTCCCCCTGCTTGTGTTCCCTCTCTGGCTGTGTTTCTCTCTGTCAAATAAACAAAATCTTTAAAAAAAAAAGTATTAATTTAAAATAAAAATTTAATTAAGAAAAAACACCCTGTTGCTATCTAAAACAGTTTAATACAGTAGAGCAGTATTATCAAACTTTCATTCACTCAATAATCTTTGGTGATTTACACAGTAAGAGCAAAATCAAAGGGAAGAAATATTTTTCTTTTTTTTTTCTTTTAAAGATTTTATTTATTTATTTGATAGAGAGAAACACAGCTAGAGAGGGAACACAAGCAGGGCAAGTGAGAGAGGGAGAAGCAGGCTTCCCACCGAGCAGGGAGCCCCATGCGGGGCTCAATCCCAGGACTCCTGGATCATGACCTAAGCTGAAGGCAGATGCTTAACGAATGAGCCACCCAGACGCCCCAAGAAATATTTTTCAACAAATGATCAAATGTGCAGCCTACAATGCTTGTACATTTTGAGGAATTTCTCCTTTATATGAAGGCTAAGTCACTGTGATCAAATCAGATTAGGTTCAACAATATCACAAACTGTGATTAGTAATGGAGTAGCACAGACACCAACAGAGCTGGATCCTGCTTCTTTGGCATAAATGGTCAGTTGTACTCAATAGCTTAGCCCCTGCAGCCAGTCTCCCTGTTCGTAGATGTGAACTCCTGCTGTCATTATGTGTACTGAGACCTCAGAAGAGAAATCACCATTTCCTTAAGATAATTATTGTTGTTTCATTACTTCTTTATAGGACACAAGAGCTCAAACATCTCAACTATACTAAATTTGGCACACAGATCCATTATAAAATGGATCCTATGGCCAGAAAAAGAGAAAAGAAAAAATACAGGGGAAAAAAGCATGGAGAAAAATTTCAGTTTGTCAGTGCAAGTTAATGGAAGAATGATAAAACTCAGAAGGGTAACTTGGGAGTCATATGCCTTAAATCTATCCAGACAAATACCAAATTTGGCAGGTACTAGAAAAACCATGAGAAGATTTTAATTAGAGAAATGACACGATCAGAACTGGTAACACAACATACAAGAAACTGGAAAAGGGGAATGGCAATGATAGAAGGTACAAGGCCACTTCAACAATCATGGCAGCAGCCCAAACTAGGGAGTAATGATAAAAAAGAGAAAGTGGGGTGGAGTGGGGCGGGGGTGAGAATGGACACAAGAAATAACAGAGAAGAGTAGAGTTTGGCACGTAACTGCATTTGGGAGGGCTAGGTGGCCACTAGGGAAGTATTAAGATGACTCAGAGGTTTTAAGCCTAACTACCTGAAAGAATGTAGTCAGAAGACTAGGTTTGGGGGATGAAGGGACGTTGAGAACAGGCAGAAATAATGAACTTCAGGGACATTTTAAGTTTGAAATGCCCACTAGATAATTGAAAAGCATATCACTGATAAGAGTAATCAATCTCTGTACTTAAGAAATTTAAAATCTATATTCTAGTTACAGCTTGAGATTTAGATTTGGTAGTGATTCTACCAGAAATTCCCCCAAAAGTTATGGGAGCAAATAAGCTCTTCAAAAAAGAGCAGAGAAGACCAAAAAACCCCTATCATGTAAGAAGAGAAATTCTAAATAGTCCAAATACCAAAAACCATTTGAAATGTTAAAATCAAGTGCTAAAAACATTTTAACAAAACACTGGCTTTTAAAGAAGATATATCTTGATACATTTAAATACATTTCTCCAGGGTCACCTGGGTGGCTCAGTTAGATAAGTGCCTGCCTTTGGCTCAGGTCCTGATCCCAGAGTCCTGGGATCCAGCCCTGCACTGGGCAGGCTTCCTGCTCCACGGAAAGTCTGCTTCTCCCTTTCCTACTCCCCCTGGCTTGTGTTCCCTCTTTCACTGTCTCTCTCTGTGTCTAATAAGTAAATAAAATCTTTAAAAAAATAATAAAATTAAAATATTTTATTTGAGAGAGAGAGAACACAAGCGGAGGAGTGGCAGGCAGAGTAGGCAGACTTCCCCACTGAGCTGGGAGCCCAACGTGATACTCGATCCTAGGATCTTGGGATCATTACCCGAGCCAAAGGCAGACACTTAACTGACTGAGCCACCTAGGCATCCCTAAATAAATAAAATCTTAAAAAAAAAAAAAAAAGGAGGGAGAATTAAAAGCCATTTGCAAACTGCCATTATTGTAGCAGAGTCAGTGATAGCCAAAGCCCTCTTGATGGAAATACACATCATCACCTATGAATTATATTTGTCCTCTCCCTCACACTGTTCCTACTCTCAGAAAGCAAATCTGAACTGATTTAAACATGCTTTAAGTCTTCAACCTAGCTACTAATTTATAGGAAATACAGGGAATCGAAGGATCTGTTGAACTAAAACATGTTAAAACTATTTCAGAGAGATATATTCCACAAAATCCAGAATGAGGGAAACTTCAAGAAAAATAGCCTGATCCCTTCAGCAAATTATTTATGAGAAATGAGAAAGGGGCAAACTGCAGATTAAAAGATCTATCAACCAAATGTAATGTATGACTGTTTGGATCCCAAATCAAACAAATCAATCATTTAAAAGCAACAGGGAGCGGGTGGCTGCCTGGGTGGCACAGTTAGTTGAGCATCCAAATCTGGTTTCAGCTCAGCTTGCCATATCGGGGTAGTAAGATCCCCTGAGGCTCCCTCCACACTAAGCAAGGAGTGTGCCTGACTTCTCTCTCCACCCCATTCCACCATGCTTTCTCTCTTTCCAGTAAACATGTAGATCTTAAAAAATTGAAAAAAACGGGGCACCTGGGTGGCTCAGTTGGTTAAGCGACTGCCTTCGGCTCAGGTCATGATTCCGGAGACCGGGCATCGAGTCCCACATCCGGCTCCCTGCTCAGCAGGAAGCCTGCTTCTCCCTCTCTCACTCCCCGTTTGTGTTCCCTCTCTGGCTGTGCTTCTCTCTGTCAAATAAATAAAATCTTTAAAATAATTTTTTGAAAAAAACAAAAACAAAAACAAACAAACCCTAGGGGTACGATGCCTGGCTGGCTCAGCCAACAGAGTATGTGACTCTTGATCTTGGCCTGGCTGGCTCAGCCAACAGAGTATGTGACTCTTGATCTTGGGGTTTTGAGCTCAAGCCCCACATTGGGCATAAAGTTTACTTAAAAAAAAACAAAAACAAAAAAAAAAAAAACAGGAAAATTTGAATACTGCCTGGTTATTTGGTTACGTTCAGTTTTACAGGTGAGGTAATGGTATGTGGTTATGCTTTTTTGGAATCCTATCTTTTAGATGAATACCGAAATATTCATAGGTAAAGTAATTATACACATTTGATTTGCTTCCGACTAACCCAGCAGGTGTGGGGGATTAGAAAAGGGTATAGATAAAACACTGGCTCTTAACTGTGTTTGAAATTTTTCCATAGTAGTTTGTTTAGAGGGGAAAAAATAAGAAAAAAAATTTTTTTTTTTTTTAAATATTTTATTTATTTGACACAGAGAAACACAGCTAGAGAGGGAACACAATCCAGGGGAGTGAGAGAGGGAGAAGCAGGCTTCCTGCTGAGCAGGGAGCCCGATGTGGGACTCGATCCCGGGTCTCCAGGATCATGACCTGAGCCGAAGGCAGTGGCTTAACCAACTGAGCCACCCAGGCGTCCCAGAAAAAAAAAATTTTTTTAAAACCACTGCCAATAACACCAACAGAACTACAAAGAGGAGAGGAATGGATTCGTTTTATTTCCATGACTTACAACCTGAGCAGTCCCGGGCTAGTCATATAGTGTCTTAATTGCCCCCACTGGTTAAATGGAGACAAATACTATTTGATAAACCCAAAAAATCATATTTGGTCAAGCTAGAAACCTTAGAGATGCTGTTAACTCTGGCTGCCCCAGTTTCTCACATGTGGTCCGCCATGAATCCTGTGTGTTTTCCCCCTCTCCTGTCCACCACAGTGGTCTCACACACTCCCAACAGCCTTCCTCAGCCTGTTTCCCACATTGTCCGTAGAGTGAAGTTCCTAAAATGCAAAATATGATCCTCAACTCCACTTAAAACCCTTAAACCACTTTCAATTAGCTTCAAGGCAAGAGTGCTTCCTTAAATTTTTAAGGTACTCCTTTCCTCAATTTTTTAAAATGACTTACGAGACCTTCCATCATCTGATATTCTCTCCCTAATTTCCCTTCTCCCTCTTACGTGTTAGCTTTGGTAAATTCTTGCAGTTTTTCCAACGTATCCTGTACTCTAACTGGAGCTTCAGCATTTAAGGCTGGAATGCTCTTTCGACCATCACTACCTGGTCTAGTTAGCTCCTAACCTTCAAGCCTAAAAAGTTAAGTAGCGTTTCCTCAGAGAGGCCTATCCAGATTGCTTCTGTATTAGGTTGAGTGTCTTCGCCTAAGTACAGAATACACTATTTCGTTCCACGGAATCTGCACTTCCTTTATCATAACATTCAATATTTGTTTATAAAGAGTATTTGTATTTGTGGTAATCACTGTTACCAGTCTATCCCCTCTTCAGTTCAACTACAAACTCCAGGAGGGACAGGGCCAGAACTTGTTCATTGCTGAATCCTAAGCCTCTCATAGTACTTAGTAACTAACAGCAAACTGCTGAATACATAAATATTCACAACTCCCTGGTCAGTTTTTCTCACATCCGAGTTCCATCTTCCTAACCTTCAGCTGCAACAAAAACAGACTGGTCATACAGGCATTTACAGAGACCTAAATACTATACAGGGATGCATTATACAGTGGACTGAAAACACAATGGAATGAAAGACATAAACTGGACAAAACTTACTCAAATATCTATTTTAGTATAAAATAACTTATATCCAGGGGCGCCTGGATGGCTCAGTTGTTTAAGCAACTGCCTTCAACTCAGGTCATGATCCCGGAGACCCAGGATCAAGTCCCGGGTAGGGCTCCCTGCTCTGCGGGAAGTCTGCTTCTCCCTCTCTGGCTCCCCCTGCTTGTGTTTCCTCTCTAGCTGTGTTTCTCTCTGTCAAATAAATAAATAAATCTTTAAAAAAAAAAAATAACATACCCATACTAACAATTTTACACAAAGCTCAAGAGTGCCAGTCTGATTAAATGGGAGTCAAAAGACACATTAATTCCCACACAAACAAGTTTTCACTTAACTTCTCCAACTTCAATCTCCTAATCTGTAAAATAAGGGAATCTAACTAGCTGGTTATTAAGATCTTTTCCAGGGTTAATGTAATATGTATTAATATTTAGAAGATAAAAAAACATGTAAACTATTCAAACACTATCAAATGGTTTCATCTTATGACCTTTATATCCTTCTATCAGTTTAGGGATGTTATAGCCTATTACGTTAAGGTTACAACCAAACCTTTAAACCTATTCAGCTATAAAAAAAAAAAAAAACAAACTTACAAAATGCTCTCCAGACCATTAACATGCATATTTAACAAGAGTCACTGCAATATTAAAGAAGAGCATTTATCTAAACCCTAAATTACTCAAGTATGTTAAACTTTTAAATAATACTTACCCATTACCTACATTAAAGGCTAAATGTCTTGAATTCCTAATATTTTCTATGCCAATTTGAAGGTAAAGTTGTACTTCAGGGCCTAAGACTTGGACTTATGGGTACTACTTAAGGCCAAACTAAAAAACTGAAGATACATAGTCTCTAATTCACTCACAGTTCTGGTAAACGACACTGGCATTGTTTATTAACGCCTAATTCCTATACTCTTCCAAACTTTCACGCAATTCAGAGTTCACCCTTGACATTCCACTAGTTACTAAGCCCACATTTGTTTTATCAAGGCACTGACGTGTACCCATTTTATTTCGAAACCGGAATAACTTTTGAAAAAAAAAAATTTCAAAACTAGTTATGGTAAAGAGTAGCTTTGTAAACATTCTATTGCTATCAGTAGGCGCCTAGCTCATAAGGAAACGCTGGAAACCGGCTCAAGAAGAAATCCGTTTGCTTCTCGCTTGAAAATAATTACAAAGTAGTTTGGGTCACTGCTTGTCACACCAAATAAGTCGCGACAGAGAAATGGAATGCTAAAATGCACGTGGAAAAAAAAGGATGTACTTGGAACAAAACCAGCGCATCTAACCAAGTGTAACGCTCTCTTTCAGATTCCTCCCAGCAGGGCCGCCTTCAAGACCAGGAGCGCGAGGGCGCTACAGTCGGGTTCAGCAGCCACAGGTTGAATGACAAAGAGTCCTCGTCAGCACCAGTCCCGGAGTCGGCCAGCTGCACTGTTCCCTCCGCAAAGTCCACTCGAACCCTGCAGTCACGTCTTGGCTGCGGGGACTGCGGCTCCCCAAACCACTCTCGCAAGTCACCAGGTGGGGCAAGGATTGGCTGGCCGAGGTTGGGCCGGGCATGCCACGAGTCCAAAATTAACTCCCGCCCCGAGCCCCTTCCCTCCGAGCAGGAGAGCGGGGAGGCACCACGTGAATCAGACCCACGTCGTCCTTTTTCCAAACCAAAAGCATCTCTTGAAGAGACTCCCGAACGTTAGGGAAAAGCTACTTCCCCAAGGTCACCCGGACCCAAACCCAACTCCCCGGCCAGGCCGGTGGCCCGCACCTGACTACGGGGCCGCAGCTCGGCGGGGCGCGGCGCGGCGCGGCGCTTGTCCCCATCGCCTCAAGGTCTCCTTCCCCAACCCTGCGCTCCGGGGCCACGCGGCAGCCCGCGGCCGCGATACCCCTGCCGGGCCGCCTCACTCCGCGCGAGACCCAGGTTTGCGCCCCGTCTTCCGAGGCTCCCGCCAGGGCGGCAGGGGCACAGTGGGGTCCGCGCCCAGTGCAGCCGGCGGCCGTTACCCAACTAACCGTTATGCGCGTTTCGCGCCGCCAAGCGTGTACGTGACACGGCTGGAGTCCCGCAGGGCCCCGGGTCTAGGTCGCGTCCTCCACCAGCTACCTCGTTCGCTCGCCCGGGCACCCACGCGGCCAGCAGGTCACGTCGCAGCTCGCCAGCACTTTGTCGGGCCGGGCCCGCGGGGCTGCCTTATAATCCGCCGGGGCCGGAGCATGCGCACAGGGGGCGGAGTCGGCCCTCCGGGCCACCGCCCCCTCCCCCCCCCATACATACGCCCGAACCGCGACTCGCGCCTCCACACGCTCTCGGGCGCGCGCGCCGCCCGCGCTCTGGCGCGCGTCGGCGCCCCCTCCCCGCCACGTGACTGGCGGCCCGGCACGACCCGCTCTCCGCGCCCCCGCTGTGCGGCGTCCACAGGGCTGCTGCGCTCCTCTGCGGAGCTCGTCCCTCGGGTCCCCAATCCAAGGAGTTCGCGGTGACCTACACGCGTGCGGGACGTCGGCGCCGGCCTCCCTCTCAGTCTCTGGCAGAGAAAAAGAAAAAGCCGGCAAGGACGGATGGGGCGTACCCCGAGGGCCTGACTCTGGTGTTGGGGGCGACGGGCGCGCAGAGGAGCGGGGAAGCGACTGGAAGAGGAGGGACTGGGACCAGAGTGTGAATGGACGCGGGGCCACCTCGGGCCCGGGAAGAGGCCGAAGGGGCGGGCGATGAGAGCGCGGGCTGTGGCCTCTGCAGAGTTCGCTGAACTCGGGGAAGTCACTCAAACCCTCAGGGCCTGTTTCCTGTTCTCTAAAATGGCAGCAGTAGTAGAACCGACCTCCTGGGCACTCTTGGTGGTTTTGGTGAGAGAACTGATGGAACTTTCTTAATACAGAGCCTCCCCTGTGGCATTTGACGAATGCTAGGCGTTAAACGCCGAAGTCTGGAAAGAAGAGCAGGTCAGAGGGTGGCGAGACTGGTCCTTAGGGAGGTGTGTATGTTGGAAACATGGAGAAATGAGAATGCAGAGACCAAGTTTTTATGGACACAGAATGTTCGGGACAGGATATAATTAGAGCTAGCAGTTTTGAGGGACTGATTATATATTAGCAGTTCACCTGAATTATCCTCATAACCTTATGAGGTAGGTAACTTTTTTTCTTAAAGATTTCACCTATTTATTTATTTGACACAGAAAGAGGTCACAAGCAGGCAGAGAGAGAGGAGGAAGCAGGCTCCCTGCTGAGCAGAAAGCCCTGTGCGGGCCTGGATCCCAGGACCCTGAGATCACGACCTGAGCTAAAGGCAGAGGCTTTAACCCACTGAGCCACCCAGGAGCCCTAGGTAGGTAACTATATTAACATTTTACAAATAAGGGGCTTGAAGCTCAGAGAGGTTAAGGAACTTTGCAGAGGTCACAGAGTAAGTGACCAACATCCAAAGTCAGACACCACAGCCTGATTTTGTTTTAAGAGCCATTGTAGGTGCTCAGGCAAGTCCAGACACTGGAAGTGTATCAGTTTAGGTGATCAGGTTGAATAATCATGATGTGTCTCTTATGTTGGCTTTGGGAAATACCAAAAATGTATTAAGGCCCCCGCCTTCCAGGAGTTTACAAATTCTTTGGAGGGATTGAGTCAGGCAGAAGAAATCAACCAACATTAGATGACCACTTGCTGGCCCCAACCCTGCTACCTCTGCCCTTAATTCTCGTAGCCCTGTGAGGTGGCCTTAAGGTTTTGTCTTGCAAATGAAGAACTGAGATTGAGGAGTGGGGGTTGGGGGATTGGGTTCTGAGATGTAAATGTGCTTTCCCTTGACCCACTCTGCCTCTTTCACACAAAGAAAGTTTTCAGTGATAGTTCAACACCTCAGAATGCAGTATGGAGTCTGTGGCCAAGCACTGCATATGAGCAGTAACCGCTTTTCACCTTTGATAAATGCAGAGAATTAAGGCAGTTTAGGCCAACTCGGTGGCCAAGATTTAGGACAGCAGGGCTTTGGGATTGTTAAGGTGGTAGCAGCGTTCATGGTAGATGGTAGGAGAACTGAGGGTGACAAAATGGGACTGGTTCAGACAAGAGCTTGTCAGGGCCAGAACTATAGAATGTAGTGGGAAGTGGTAGAATTAAGTCGATTCCCAGAAAAGGCGAAAAGAAGGCTTATGTAGGAGCAAAGTGGGGTAGATTTATAATATCAACCCAGAAACCCGGTCTCAGCTCCAGTTTTGATACTTTAAACTTACAAGCTCTGTATCCTTAGGCAAATTATTTTACTCTCCAAGCCTCCTTCTCTGCTCTGTAAACAAGGATAGTACGTACCTCATAGGGTTATGATAATATAAAAATAGTATTTCACTTAGGTGTCTGGCATATAGTGAGCATTAAATAATTGTGTGGCCATGGAAAACCACGAAACTCAATCCTAAAGATTAATCCTACAAGCACTTCACTTGAATAGACCCCTTCCAGGGCCCTAAGAGGGGCGTTAACAATATGTTCACAGGATCATGTTAGTGCTTTATTTTAATTTTGTATTCCTTTGCTTGAAAATGTCCACCAAAATTGTATACATTTCAGGCTCCACAAAATGTGGATCTGCTCCTAGTAGGAACTGTAGTATTGTGGAAAGAATATAGACTTTGGAATCAGCAGGTTTGTTCCCACACTTTATTATCTGTGTTACTTTGGACAGTTAATTCATTGAGCTGTTCTGTGCAGCCAGGTAAACTGAAGATAATAGCTACCAGCCTGAGCTGTTATGATAATAATCAAATAAGAGTATTTGCAGAAGGAGTTGGTAAAACTTGGAAAGCAGTCTACAGGTGTTTGTGATTAATATTATAATTTGCTCATAAAGTACGGAAGAGGGAAAGATCAAAAGCAAGGGAAAGGTTCTCATTATAAAAGTAGAAATAGGATGGGTGAGCTTTCAAAACTGATGAAATGATACAGGTAAAATTCTTGCTTTTCTCCAGATTTCTTCCTGATTAATTCATGAGACACTGAAGAAATAAACTAGTAAGCACAGGATCCGAAATTTAGAGCTGAGAGGTTTTACAGAATGGAAATTAAGTCCCAGAGAAGCTAATGATTTTAAGGCTACTCTTCTAATAAATGGTATGATCAGAAGAAACAGATCTCTAGTCACTAGTTTCTTCTACTGTACCAAATGTGTTTTATTGTCTTCTAGTGTTTTTTTTTTAAGGCTGTCCTTTTTTTTTTTTCATAAGATTTTATTTATTTATTTGAGACAAAGAGAGAGAGCACCGACAAGGGTGAAGGAGATGGAGGAGCAGAGGGAGAGGAACAAGCAGCTCTGCGTTGAGGGTGCCTGACACAGGCCGGATCCCAGGACCTGCGATCATGACCTGAGGCGAAATCAAGAGTTGGTCACTCAGCGACTGAGCCACCCAGGGGCTCCCCAAGTGTGGTTTTTAAGATAAAAGCATTTCATCATGGAGTCTTTCAAAATCATCACATCAAAACCAGAGAAGGCACGATTCTTTTTAGTGGCTTTTGACTTTAGCATGCAGTTCCCCAAATTCACTTCCGGTTTTAAACCTGATAGACTGATGCATAGGTAATCTGTTGGCAAGCTTGTTAAGTGAGTAGAACTTCTAAAGATTTTTAAGGTAAAAGTTTTAACCTCAGAAATTAGTAATGGTATGAGAAATGCAAATGAAAAACATTTGAAAATTCATAACAGTTACTATTTAAGCTGAGTAAATTACCCAGTTGCTTTATCTAGAAAAGGAAAATAATAAAATTGGAGTGTATTTTCTCAGATACTCTACTTATATTCCCTTAATTATTCCATCATTTCTGTGGTGGAGGATGCTATTATCCTCATTTCACTAACAGCAAACAAAGCAGGAAGGGGTTTTTAAAAAACACAATAATACTTAATTGGTTAAGAATGCTTTCCCATTTATAATTTGTAATAACTCAAAGGGGAATATGGAAAATGGAATTTGCTTTTGTACCATGTAAGAAAAAAAGAGCTTGCTAAGCAAATACCTAGCATAAAGAAGATAATGTTGCTGCTAAGAAACATTGTTTTAAAGTAGAGAACTCTGGGTGCCTGGGTGGCTCAGTCGTTAAGTGTCTGCCTTCTGCTCAAGTCATGATCCCGAAGTCTGGGATTGAGCCTCTGCATCTGCTTCCTGCTTGTAGGGAAGCCTGCTTCTCCCTCTCTCACTCCCCCTTGTAGGGAAGCCTGCTTCTCCCTCTCTCACTCCCCCTCCTTGTGTTCCCTCTCTCGCTGTGTTTCTCTCTGTCAAATAAAGTCTTTTTTTTTTTTTTTTAAAGATTTTATTTATTTATTTGAGAGAGGGAACACAAGCAAGGGGAATGAGAAAGGGAGAAGCAGGCTTCCCGCCAAGCCGGCAGCCCGATGCGGGGCTCGATCCCAGGTTTCCAGGACTATGACCCAAGCCGAAGGCAGTTGCTCAACCAACTGAGCCACCCAGCTGCCCCTCAAATAAAGTCTTTAAAAAAAGAAAAAAGTAGAGAATTCGGGGCACCTGGCTGGCCCAGTCAGTGGGGCATGTGACTCTTGATCTCTGAGTTGTGAGTTTGGATCCCATGTTGGGCGTAGATTTTACTCAAAAAATTCTGGGGTGCCTGGGTGGTGGGGTTGGTTAAGTGTCTGACTTTTGGTTTTGGCTCAGGTCATGAGATCGAGCCCTGAATCAGGCTGTGCCCTCAGTGTGGAATCTGTTTGAGATTCTTTCCCCTTCTCCCACTCTTGTGCGTGCATGCGTGCTCTCTCAAAGAAATAATCTTTAAAAATAATAATAGTGAATTCTTTCATTCAGAACATCATCTCATATTTATGTCAGTGTAGAGTCCTGCTAAGGGCCAAGTCTGGATCTAAAATGAATTTGCTACCCTTTGAAGGAAGACTAACTCAATATCGGTGAGATGTATGTATTTCAGGCCTTGCCTTGAGCTCTCCCCAGTTTTCCTTGGCTCTTCTTGCTGTGTTTTGACCCTTCACTTATCTGACCAGCCTGCACTTTGGCAGCCTAATCAGTTGGCTTCTATGGCTCTCTGCTGGCAAGAGATGATTTGGTTAAACAGTCAAAACAAACTGCCACATATGAAGAGAACCTCAGCAATTTGGTAGAAAACAAAATTGCTCTCAATAAAAATTTCCTCAGCATGACAAATTAGTCAAAAATGATTATATCCAACTGCTGACTTTGTGTGTCTGGTAGTTTTTGTAGCCAAAGATTTACTTTTCTACTTTTTCAAGTCTTTGAAAATTTTTTTGTGAATAAATACGTGTTTTTCAAGGAATCTTACTGTCCTATGTTTACTAGTACACATGTACTAATTGTAATTACACATGTACTAATTGTAATTACACGTGTACTAATTACATGTACTAATTGTTTACTGCATTTTTTAATATTTGCAATGGCTTTGATAGTAAGGGACATTTACACTGTTTTTAATAATTGTCTGAAATTGAGATTAAAAAGCCCAAAAATTTGGGGGGAACCTAAAAAATTATGATAAACTCATGCTAATGCTTAAAGACTTTCAAGTCTTAAGAGACATAAAGACTTTAAAGGTTGCAGAACAACCCATATGAGTAAAAAGTACCAAGAGTATTCGTTTGACCTGTGTATCCTCTAATTCAAGTTGTTTCAACCAAATTGCCTGAAGCTCTGTTTGTATATGGCAGTACAGTTCCCATACCTCCCAACATTCCTGGTCTGATAAAGCTTGTATCCTGCTTGTTTCTGCTTGCTTTTCTAACCTATGTCATTATTTAAGATCTTTTCTGGCAAGCATTCCCTCTAGTCATGGTCCTACATATTTTCCAGACCTGTCTACCTCCTTGACCCTGACTAACCCTAAGCTCCTTCCTCTCCTTCCTTTTCTTTTTTTTTGGTATTCTAAAGATAGGGTAGAGATTGGAAATAATAATAATGGTAAAATGATAGCTAGGATTTAGGAAGTGCTTACTATATGCCGGGCATTGATCTAAGCACTTTACACCTATTAACTCGCGTACTACTCATAAAAATGCTGTGAACTAAATACTGTTACAATCGCTATTATATAGACAGATACAGAGACAAAAGGTTAAGTAACTTGCTTAAGCTCACATAATCCATATTTTATGGAATCATCAGGAAGTATTTCTCATTTTGTTCTCACCAAAAATACATGAGCAGAAATTGTCATTTATAACTGTTAATACCATAGGAGATTAATCCCCAGAGTTTGAAGGCCATTTTGACTCAAGAAAATCCTGTTCTAGCTTCCTTAAATCTCTTGTAGGGCTACATAATCCTGACAAAAGCTGTTGGGCACAAAAATCTGCCTTTGAAACCAGAAAAAGTACTGCAGGGAAGAACTATACCCTGCTTATCTGAATTTGGGATAGTTGTGCTTATTTCTTGTGTTCATAAGGCACTTTTAGGCCCTAAGTTGGGGATGGAGATATTGGAACATGTTTTTTAAAGCTTAATTTTAAGATCACCTGAATTCCAGGAAGTTCTAGGTGTCCTGGCGCCCATATTCCGTGCTGTGAGATCTTCCATTGTGAGAACTTGGACCTTATGGCCCCTACTCAACAGCAGCAGCAGGCAGTTGGAACTCCTGAACAGCTGTACCTCAAGCCTGATGTGACTCAGAAGAGTGGTGCATGCGGTGAAGGAGGCCTCTTAGATCATAATGACCAGCTTTATGTATCTACCTGCCTAGGTAGCCAGACCTGGGTGTTCTAACTGGACCTTGATGCTGCTGCGCTGATGAACAAGATAAGGCTTAAATAAAGCATGAACTCAGTCTGTGGTGACCTCTGAGAACCATAAATCTGCTGCAGTGCCTCATGCTGTACAATATCTATGACGCCTGCACCCAGGTGAGGTCCAGGGACTACCAGCCCCACTTCTGAGCTATGTATTAAAAGAGTGAAGCCTCCTCTCACCCCCCGTCTTACCCTTCATACAAACCATGAGTTCAGATGTTATGCCTGTTGTACTCTGATAGGATTATTTTTATGGCCATAGAATAAGGTTATACCCCGTTGGATAGGGTGGAATGGTTTCCTTAAATAAGACATTCTCATTATTCTCAACATTGATAGAGGAAGAAGGTTCTCACACAAGAAAACTTGGAACAGAATAGGTAGAAGGTGGCACTTGTGGACTTAGCTTTTCGGGGTTTGAACTTAGAGAAGTTAAAAATTGTTGAGGGCCCTCCTTACTGATATGAAGGAAATTGCCTTTGCTGCAGAGCTGCCTAGTAGGAGCCAGGCCAGGAGGCTTTCCTGGAGACCCAAAAGGGAAGATAAATACTCATGTTTTGTTAAGTCTGTTTATTGGTGCATTACTCTGCTTATCCCTGAATTTTAGTCGTTTTATCTGAATCACAGATTTGAACTGGAAAGTCTTCAAGAACTCAGAAAAGTTAATCAGCCCGGTATAAAATAATAAGGATGGAGCAGTATGGTAAAAGTGGGTCTGTACCCTTCTAGGCCTCAGAGTTCAGATGTTTCAAATGTAGCACTAACTACAGTACATGTTTGCTTGACATTTCTACATCATACGTTATTCAATAATGCAAAAGAAAGTAGAATTCTTTAAACTCCTAATACTTTATTTTTAATCAGCATAAAGTAGAAAAACAACAATGACAGAAAATTGTGTGGGGATTAGAAAATGAGTGGGGCGCCTGGGTGGCTCAGTGGGTTAAGCCTCTGCCTTCGGCTCAGGTCATGATCTCAGGGTCCTGGGATCGAGGCCCGCATCGGGCTCTCTGCTCCGCTGGGAGCCTGCTTTCTCCTCTCTCTCTGCCTGCCTTTCTGCCTACTTGTGATCTTTCTCTCTCTCTCTCTCAAATAAATAAATAAATAATTTTTTAAAAAAGAAAAAGAAAATGAGTGGACAGGCAGTTAGGGCGGGGGTGGCAAATACACATTGCAGCAGCTAGTTTGTTCCACCGTGGGCTCTGTGGAGGTCTTTTAAGAAGCAGGCAAAAAGGCAGGATATCTGGGTGGCTCGATTGAGCATCTGACCCTTGGTTTTGGCTCGGGGCACGATTTCAGGGTTGTGAGATCCAACTCCACCTTGGCTTCGGCACTGAGCATGGAGTCTAAAGATTCTCTCACTTTGCCCCTCCCCAACACTCAGGCATCCACTCTCTAAAATAAATAAATAAATAAAGTCTTTAAAAAAAAAAAAAAGGCAGGCCAAAAAGTGCTACCCACCCCCTAGTCTTCCTCAAAGTGTCAGTGATAATTTATATAACATCCCCATGAAAAAGTTTATTGTCAGAGCAAGAGTCTTTTTATTTTTTTTTTTATTTTTTTTTATTTTTTTTATTTTTTTAAAGATTTTATTTATTTGACAGAGAGAAACACAGCCAGAGAGGGAACACAAGCAGGGGGAGTGAGAGAGGGAGAAGCAGGCTTCCCGCCGAGCAGGCAGCCCGATGTGGGACTCGATCCCGGGTCTCCAGGATCATGACCTGAGCCGAAGGCAGTGGCTTAACCAACTGAGCCACCCAGGCGTC